>AWYE02000567.1:0-105637 GCA_000504385.2 Exutisphaerella laricina CBS 326.52
AAACTTAGTTTTGTCGCTTAGTAGATACCGCGCGCCGTCTTTAACGACAATGCAGGGTCTACTGAAAACTTTCGAGTACTGGACTTCATCAGATGACTAAGCTGCTTGAGCTCCGTGAACGCTTGCTTGTTTATACAGAACAGAGACGGATGGCTAAAGTCGTGAAATCGTAAAACCCTGCGCAGGCGCTCGTGGCTACTGTGAAGTTCCTTTGTGGGTTCGCACGCTCTTCTCTGTACTTGCAGGCTCCAACGGAAGAACAGTGAAAAGACGGTGTATCATTTATTGAATTCTATTAGCAGGCATTGAAGGTATAGCGGAGCTTAGCAAATCGGCGAAATCGATCTAGCGGCGCATGCAGGACGAGCAGTAATGAATGAGTCTTACTCGTTGTAATGACCAGGTGTGCCCGCGACAGCAAATCATTCTCTGCCGCCGCCATGTATGTATAGAAGGAGCCGATAAAGTCAGCTTTGCTCTTCGAGCAACGGCTACGTAGGAGTCCCCGTTTCCAGATGTCGTCGTGTAGACGCTTGAAGTCCTGTA
Source organism: Exutisphaerella laricina CBS 326.52 (assembly GCA_000504385.2). Lineage (NCBI taxonomy): Eukaryota > Fungi > Ascomycota > Dothideomycetes > Mycosphaerellales > Mycosphaerellaceae > Exutisphaerella > Exutisphaerella laricina. The sequence goes on from AWYE02000567.1 coordinate 547, forward strand.
GATGTATCGCCATATATAAGCCAGCTAGCTGAAACGAAGTCAACCTGCGGAAAATTGTGTGGTGAGAATTCAATCTGCGGCGCTGTAAAGGACAAATTAGGCACTTGAACGTCCTGGTTGTTGTGATCTGGCCGATCTGTCAAGCAGAGATATGATGGATGGGGACTTGTTAAGGGACCGGTCGAAGACGAAATGGTGAGAATGGGGATCGGAGAGACGCGAGAAGTTGTCGGTTAGAACTTGATCTGCAATTGCTGTTAGCAGGAGCGACTCGTCCGAAGCTTTGATCTCATACTTCTTCAACTCTAGTGCGGGCTCACTGTCTGGCATTGGCTTAGACGCACTTCCATATCAGGATGGTCCAAATCTAATGGCAGTTCAAATTAGTGGCAGTGATGACAATGTGACTGCAGCACTTACGATCTGCCGGATGATCAACAGGAGGAGTATGGCATCGATTAGGAGCTAGAAGTGACGGTTCCTTGCTGGGATTGGCTGCATTGTTGTTGATGCTTGCGTGCAGTTTTGTTTGTCGCTGTCTTTATGTTGTCGAGAAAGAAAGTTTGGAACAAGGCAAGCTGAGCACGATCAACCATGATTCTGCCTGAGTCATCAACGGTCAAGCGTCTCGTATGATTACGGCAGCCGGCCTGCTTCGAATCAAACTCGCGTTTCTACGAAAAAAAAACTGCTCTGCAATCACCAGCAGTCAGACAGGGAGGAGCAGGATCCACATCAACCTACATCAGCAGCTCTGCTTCACGCACGCAAAGCTCGCAGACGTGACGGTGAAGGTCGAAACGATGTCCGTATTCGTTATATCCAGAGGCATAGGAGCGCCTGCCTGTCCAAGGGGCGTGGCACGGGCGAGGCTCCATACATATCTGTACCATACCAACTAGCTACATGGATTCTGCCTGCCTCAATGCTTCAATAGCCGTTCTTGAGTGGGAACATATGCTCTTCACTGGCCAAGTGCTCGCCAACACGTTGCTGCCTGGGGCCTTGTCGCCTCCCAAAAGGTGAAACGTGCTAATAGCGCATGTTTGGATGACGTGTATCGAAGTCACGTTGATCTGGCCACCACGCACAGACGCGAATCAAATATAAAAGCCCGCCTTTCAAACTCTTCTTTTCTCTTTCCTTTTCTCTCCATCGTCAGTGCTCGACTGAAAGTTGGCCATGCGTTCTACATGTGCGCTCTTCGCATGAAGAGCTGCTGTTGACGAAGGCCATAGATCAACTTGCTCGGAGTTACACACTGACAGCTTCCATTGTAGCCTCACTGGTCGCCTGTCGTGTGGTTCGAATGAGCATACAGTATACAGAAATGAAAAAAGAAAGACAGCAGCCACCCTTTCCAGATCCTTGCTTCGGCATCGGTCTTTGGGTCTCGAGCTGCAGAGTATTTTGCATCTCAACAGTCCCTCCCTGTTTCCGTGGGAACGGGCTAACGAGTATGCGTACAACCCTCGCTTTTCATCACGTCTGCTTGACTATGGCGGGCTGGGAGAAGAGTCTGCTCAAGAAGGTCGTCATCGAGCAATATTGATGCCTGCAAAGAGCGTTGGCATGGGCCAAAGAGTGACTGCCATAATACATAGCGCCCCTGTCACGTAACTCACATTTGAGAGTCACTTGTATAATATGGCTACAGGTTTAGAGGCTCCTGATACAATCTGTTCAGAGGAGCCGGCTCTAATGTGAAACGTTGTAGAGTCTTCAATAGAGAGTGATAGTAGGTGAGTTTGCTGGCGCAAGGTTTTCTCACTCGTGGTGGCTTCATCATTCCAGCACAGCAGCAACAACAGCTAGCAGGCATCGAATACCATCAAACATCGTGCGCATCCACCCCTATACATGATTTTACCACAGTTCTGACAATTGTATCGCGCTCAGCATCAAAAATGCCCAGATACGACTACGTGGAGCTCGTCCGGCGGCTGCGCTGCCCACCAAAAGCACCACCTTCACCAGTATGTCAACCTATCTCAGTAGCGAAGCGCCCCTGTCGCGCGCGCGCGCGTCCACTCCGAGCATCACTCGCGCATTACCACCCGAGTCAACATACTGACTGGCCATAGCCACCAGAAATACAGCAGCAGAAGCAGAAGCAGAAGCAGCAGCAGCAGCAGCAGCAGCAAATGGTGGAGGGCGTGCGGCTGTTGTCACCCACGACCACACCACCAATACCACCACAAGCTCGTCGACACGTTCGTGCCCGGCACACGCCGGTGTAAATCCAGAAGTGAGCATTATACATACGCGTCCGGATCTTTCGAGCCGAACTGAGGCGACATAATGCTGACTTATATCAGTAGAATGAATAGATATCAACCAAGCAGAAGCCTTCGGGCAACGTCGCGGCCTCGCCGAAACAACCGCTTCGTATGGATCTCTCCCTCTCCAAGCCTTGCACCATGGCTCCCTACTTTCCGTACTGTCACAATCCATCTGGTATCATCCTGTGGCCGCGCCTGCACCTCATACTCTTGCTGAATATCACTGAAAAATCGTGCCAAGAGAATGCAATCCCAGCTTCCGACCGCATCTCGAGCCTGATCCAACGATCGCGGCATCGACATCATCAGACTACCATCTTTCACGCCATCGTAGGATGGCTGGACAGCTATTCCGATGCGCTCGATCAACGATGTTGTATCTACAGGTAGGAGAATGAAAGAGCGCGTGTTCTGGTCGCAGGAGCGGATGAAGTCGGCTTTTGCTTCAGATCCACACCCACAGATCCGACCCCAGACTCACGCTAAACCACAAGCAGAGCTCCGATCTCGCACGTGAAACAGTCCCCACAATGCGTACCGACTCTGGCACGCCCTCCGACGTCGCCACCGTGCGTCCTCAAGAAGACCGACAATAACCGTCGTCACGCATATCTTGCTGATTGCTGCAGATTTGCATTAAGAAGGCTGACCATGTCCATAGAGACGTGTAATGACCTCCAACGGGCACAAGTATTCTCGGCCTTCATCTTGCGCTACTGCACCGACCATTTTTCTTTGTGCGCGAGATAGTTCTATTCCTAACGAGCAGCAGATTCCGACCCTGGACAGCAAGCACATCGATCATGCGGACTGCTCAGGCGCTACAGCGAGAGAGCTGCATGTTCTCATCGACGCAAGCCCAAGTCGGATATCGAGCACAGGCCAATCTTGCCAGCAAACGAAGACAGCACACACAGCACGCTCCTCGACGGCGGCTGCATTTGACATCGCATCATGAGCACACCGCCACTATTCCCATCTCGACGCCTCCTTCAGCCACCCAGAGCCAGACCGAATATGTGCCGTCGTCAGTGTCATCTATGGCGCCGCTCTCGAATCTCCCGCTCAGTCAGGTTCTCCGGACATGGCTGATCACATCCATCTCTTCGAATCCCTTTCTCATGAATACGTCGACGAACACACTGATGGCCATGCTCAAGTCCGAGCGTGCACTGTTCGATGTTGAGAAGAATCCTCTCATGCGAGCAGTCCTGATGCAGACGTTCTACAAGCAGTTCTGTATCGGTAGCAACAGGGAGGAGATTACTCGAGGCGTGGCCGCAGTTCAGCAGCAAGGATATGCCGACGTCATCTTGGAGTATGCTCTTGAAGTGCTCGCAGATGCACAGAGCGATGAGGCAGCAGATATTGCCAAATGGCGACAAGCCATGATGGACACTATCGAAATCACAAATCCCGGAAACTACTTCGCTTTCAAGTGGTCTGGAATGGGACCGGCCGCCATGCAGCGTATGAAGAAGGAGCAAGAACCCAGCAAGGCGATGTCGGAAGCTATGCATGCAGTCACCCAAGCCGCAGCAGCTAAAGACGTCGCACTCCTCCCTGCCGCCGAGGAAACGAACACCTTGAACGGCTTCCACCAATGGTCCCTGGACCTGATGAGAGAATACAACTCCAAAGGTAAAGCTGTCGTCTACAGTACCTACCAATGCTACCTCAAGCAAAACACCGACCATCTCGCTCGGCACATGGAAATGGCCCGAGCCGAGAACTTCAAGCTCGGCGTCAAACTCGTGCGCGGCGCATACATGCACTCCGAGAAGCGAGATCTCATCTGGCCGACAGTCGAAGGAACCCACCACGCCTACGACACCGTCACCTCCGCCATGATCCACCGACAATACAACGACCTCCTCCGCGCTGCGGGCAACTCCAGCGCCTTTCCCGATGTCGAAGTCGTCGTGGCATCCCACAATGCCGCCACCGTCGAGAAAGCACAGATGGCTCGGCAGGAACAGCTCGTTCGCGGCGAGGAGTTGACGCCTTTGGTGTATGTCCAGCTTCAGGGTATGGCGGACGAAGTCTCTGCTACGCTGGTTGCCAACTCGAAAGCCAATGAGGGTACTGACAATGCCCTCCATGAGAAAGTTTACAAGTACTGCAATTGGGGCACTATGAAAGAGTGCTTGAACTACCTTATCCGGAGGGCGGCGGAGAACAAGGACGCGGCTGGGAGGACGAATGACACGAGGTTGGCTATGCAGAATGAGTTGATGAGGAGGTTTAAGGCGGGTGTTGGGTTGTCTTGATTGGCGAGCGAGTGTGATACATGTACGGGGATTTGCAGGCGGCGCTCGGTGATTTGGATGGTATACGTGTGAAAAGACACCTCGGGAGGAATTATGGCTTTTATGAGCATTGTATTTTCCGGGAGAAGCAGCATTGGGTCTGCTTTAGCAAGCGAGGAGTCGAGAGGATGTTTTTGAGTAGCAGCAGTACTGCACGAACTACGAATTGTAACCAATCTCTCCACAATGTTTCACGATTCACACCGACTGGCCTCAGGAATAACTTCCGGCTCTTTCCTACAGCGTGCCATGTCTCCAAGTCACTGTCCTTTGGCAAATATCTACTGCACCAATTTTGAAAGTCCAACGTTTCGGCACTCCAGACCTGAAGTCGGCTTACACTTTGACACGATCTGCACAAAAAGCGTTCTAATGCAGTCCCATATGCATGGATATGGATATTTTTTCCTCTTTTGGCACCTGCGGTTATCCTCGGTTTCCCGCCTCGGTCTCTCGCCTCGTACTTTTTCTCTTCTCCAGATACGACTCCACATTTTCCGTCTCCGTCCTCGTGCGCTACGGTGTTCGTTTCCGAGATGGAGCTGAGACATTATGTCAGACGATAGAGGGTTTCGATAGTGTAGTGCTTTATTTACTCGCCTTGGGCCGGGAGGAGGGAACGTCTTTTTTTATTACCATGCCTAATAAATTCGTGTGCGCCTGTACAAATGGCCACTTTCCGAGTAGCTTCTTCATCTTCTTCATCTTCTTCATCTTCTTCATCTTCTTCTTCTTCATCTTCTTCATCTTCTTCTGCTACGTCTGAAAGCAGAGGGGAGCGCCCGCAAGCGACGAAGTAGTTCTAGCCGGTTTCTGCCATCGATGTCTGTAGTGCTGCTGTGCTTTTCAGCATTGTGTAGGCTTCATGATGTATCCCTTGCTTCGGTAAAGCACGGACAGAGGTGCGGCGGACAGAGGCGATGCTGCTTATCACTGCGGCGACAGAGGAATGTGGCCATTTGGGAGGGGGTGTTGATGATGATGATGATGATGATGTCGTTCTTGTAGTGGCGGCGCTCGACGATATGGCTGTGTTGCAGGCTCTGGGGGAGTCCTTGATGGCGTGTCTAAGTGTGTTGTTGGTCCTTTTGCGGGCGCAAGGAGTACGCCTAACTAGTGGCGATGCGGCTTGTGCGCTCGAGGCTTGCAGAGGGCGGTGGAAGAGATCTTTGTTCTCTTGATGAAGTCGCGCCTGTGAGGGGTGCACATGATGATTCGAAAGTCGGAGTCGATTATATCATGTCGGCGCTATGATCTGTGGGTCTCAGTGTGTCGGTCCGGTGCATCGTTGGCATGCGCCGTGCTCGTCAATATTGTCAATAAAGCCTGGAGGAGGAACATTGACCTCCGCTTGGCGTTGAAATTGTTGTTCCTCGAGCTGCTTTACGGCTTTGAGCTCAATACATCCACCCTCACTGCCTCATCCAGCAACATGTCGTCGACATATCGACTTGCGGCCACCAATTCGCTGCCAGAGATATCGCTCGAGGCTCGTCCGAGCATTTTGACCTATTTTCGCCGTGTTTCGACGGTACGCTGAGGCGTGACTGCCGACCGAGACCCGTCACTTCCGCCTCCAGCTTCAGCTTCGTTCCTTCCCACGCTGTCATACCACAACAACAACACCACCTCATATCATCACAACACCGCCAAAAGCAGCTCCAGCATGTCCACAAACCCCCCAAAGGTGACATGGCGTGATATGTACGGTGTCGCGGTGCAGAGACGGCCGCGACCGTATTGGTAAGTCCGCCACGCTCACTGCCGCTCCACAGCCTCCAGCTTCATCCTTCCTCTCTCGCTCGTTACACCACGACAACACAACATCATATCACACAAAACTCCTCAAAAGCAGCGCACACTTGTCCACAGCCACCTCGAAGTCGATTCGACACTATACGACTGCCGTGGCGGCGTGGAAACACCGCCGACCGCATCAGCAAGCCTGCAAAGCTCGATATCATATCGGCTTTCAAGCTCATCGCCTTCTATCCCGCACCACCACACCTTCGACATATCATGACAACTACAACTGGCGCTTCCACAAGGGCCTGGAGACCTGCTTTGGCAGATGTCTTTCAGGTTGTGCTGGCTCGTACGGCGGTTGACTGACGCATCAGGCACAAGAACACCTCCGCGAGCCGGTGACGCTCCACGGAGCATATTGCTTCTGAGCGGCGGCGACAACAACTACTGACATCCTCACAGATGCTCGCACGGCACCATGATATCCTCGAGCAGCTTGTCGTTCAGACACGATACGCTACACCTCGCCGCTCCCGTGTCACGTCCTCGAACTCCTCGAACTCCGCTGTATCGAAGACGGCCGACAGCGACAGCGAGAGCGCGTACCGACATACAAGCCATTACGCCTACCAAGACGCTTCGCATCATCAATACGGTGCTCTCGAGTCAATCCCACATGACTGGCATCGTCCGACATGCTCAATAACAGTCACCACCGCCGACCGCTCATACCCGAGGGACCACGACCCATGTTAACGGTGTCTGACATGGCGGCAATGGCAGCAACGGCCCAGCAGCTCGCCTCATCACATCAACAATCCAGCTGCAACATGACTTGAGGCGTCTTTCTCGCAAGTCATTGTTGCTGACTCGATGGAGCGGATGACAAGAGCAGAGAAGAAAGCGACCTCGAGAACCGAGAAAATGGCCAAAGCTACCAGGTCCTGCGATGCGCTTCAAGCATCGTTGAGAAAAGCTGGGCGATCTGGTATACCTACTCGTTGCCGCTGACGTCTCTGTCGAGTACACGGTATGCCGCCCACATAACGCCGATATCCCCGCGTTCAAGATATGACACTTCGGAATGACCTCCCATCCGGGTCAGTGGCTTCTGTCACTGCGCCCAGAGGGGAGGACCATGACAGTAACAGCATCCGCTGAGGACAAGAATTCGCTCATGGACGCCTCATACTCGACTTCAGTGCATCTCGAAGCAACGACGAGACCTTTCATCGCTATCTCAGCTGTGGATAACGCCCATACTTGCTGGACCTATTCCAAGAACTACTTTTGCGCTTGCTGATGAGTTACTGCTCCAGCTGCGCCCGACCTGGTGGTCCACCCTCGTGGTATCTGGGACAGTCAAGTCCTGCTTTGCTTTGACTGCTTAGTATACTGCCTGCTTTCCAGACTTTGGTGTCGCAAGACCCACTTGCGAAGCTTGTGGACTCCTATCAGAAGTGCCTTGGTCATGGTGGTTGTCTGATGTGCTTTTTGTGCTTTCGACTGTGCTGCGTTCCACATCATGGTAGTGCTCGGCGGGCCTGCGTGTGGGCAGTGTGCTGTAAGACCGAACCCTTCAGACCCTTGTTGACTTCCTTGGAAGCCTCTTGGCGATGAACATGCCCCCTCCTTCGCGCTTCCTCCCCTTCGGATCGACTTCCGTACTTTGTACGATGATGGGCGACTGCTGGTCGACTCCACTCTGGGAGTGCCTCGCATGTCGCGATGCCCATACCAGACGCTTACATGCTTGCATCAGTCTTGGTAGCTGGCTTTACCTCCCTGCCCTTGCATTTTCTTGCTCTGCACATCTCCCCCAGCCCGCCGCTCGACAATTACGGCCTTCAACCTTCGACCTTCACCGGATTTGGATCTGGATCTGGACCAAGTTGGCCAAGCACCTCATCGAGCACAGGAACCTTCATCGGTTCTGCCGTTCTTCGAGACTTGCGACCATACTCGATGCTTTGTTACATTTGGACATCATGTCGTGCTGAGAGAGTACCCATGATGCTGCTTCGGGCTCATGGCGTCTCGGCTGGCGACAAGTGAGAGCATTGCACCTATACTCGCTGAGGCTTCGACCCACGATCGTCCTCAATGCGGCGGCGATATGGGATGTAGACTTCGCATGACACGCTCTGCTGGTTGCTCGCGCATCTTACTGTTTACGTTGGAACCCGCCCACCAAGGTATCAGTGGCCAATTGCAGGCTTGTCCTGTCAATACCATGGCCTTCGATGGAGCCAAGTCCTGTCCGCGTCTAGAGGACAGGCTAGATCACCACGAAGATCGAGACACATCGTTGGCGGTTCGACTCCGTCCTCAAACAAGCCTCCGCCCTTCGATCTTCGACTCCGCCTTCACACCACACACGATCATCGCGAGATCAATCTCGGCACATATCACGACTTCTCAACCTTGGTCTTCTGTGGCTCATGAGCACGCTCCAGCATGACTCTTGTAGTTTCCTGGCAGGCGGAGGATTGGGCCGTAGCTGCTTCTGTTGGCACAGTCCCCACTCCGGACATGCAGACTCTGTCGCATTCCTACGAGGTGCCTTCGGGGTGTCACGAGGTCGTGTAAGCATGCTTCTACACGCAGCGATGAACGGCCTCGAGTTGAGTATGGGTTTTCATATCCCGTCGTCTGTCCTTTCTTTACTTCCTGTATCCGGCCAGCGAGACTCCTACCATCCGCTTGGGCGATGCCGTCTCCTGCTCGACTGGAACGATGACACTTCTCCCAAGACGTGCTTTGTCATGAGCACCGTTGCTGAAGGTCGTTCACGTTGACTTCCCTGGGAGTCTTGTGCGCGATGATCTGAGGCAAAGGCGATATTCAACACGCGGCCATCTTTCGTTTCTGCACCTCTTCACCTCACTGTCCGATGAATTACAGCACACGCGGACTTCTTTGGAAGTCTCTTGAGCTCGCACAAGTCGTCGACATGAAGCTCACCCTCCTTCGGCATACACACCAGAACACACTGGTCTCTTGGTTGACATATGCAGAATCTTGTGGGATCTGTGGGCTCCGTCTAGGAAGCCGCCACTGTTCGATGACTTCTTCTCTTGGGCGCTACTAGCAGTCAGTATGCGAAGTCCTTCCGCTCATGATGGCGCTCTTGTGGAACATCTTCTGGATGTCCCTCGAGGAAAGCAGGATCGGCTTTGGAGAAACATTGAGCGCCCTCTGTCGCTGACATGCTAGGCGGTGGCGGGAACAACTCAACTACTTCGACTTCGGCGTATTCACTTCGACACCGTCGGTCCTATCATCCGGATCGCTTTGCACTTCATGCACCTCCAGCTCACAACATGGGTCAATACCTTTTTGGTTCGAAGTGAGCCTCCTCGGTCGCCATGCATGACTAACTCGCAGGAGTCCGCTGGGTTTGGCGCGAGCTTTGAGGGCCGCTAGACTAGTCACACTGAGTTGCAGGTTGTTTGGACTCGTGCAGATGTCATCGGCGTGTTAAGGCAGCACAATGTTGCGACCGAGGTCGAAGACCACGTTCAGCCAGACAAGACTCATGGGCGTTGAGACGTCGACCACTCTCGGCACTACATCAACCTTGAGCAGTAGCACAATGTTGCCATCCTGCACTTGCTCGGCATGAACTGAATTCCCTATCCAGCGACGAAGTCAAGCATCAGCAAAATCCGCCGCTCCACGACATCAACATCTAGCATCTCCCTCGACACCAATGTCCTGCCTATACCGATGGCTGGGCTCTTGCTCCCGAACTTCTGCTTGCGTTCTGCATCTTCCTATCTGCACCTTCTTTTCGGCCGGCGGACATCCACACTACTCTGGTAGTGCCTTCGAATGCTGTGAGCTGCTGTCGTTCCTGCTTTGATCTTGCTACATTCATCTCACTCTGCATCCTGGCCGGTATGACGTCTTGCAGACTTCTATGGAAGTCTCTTGCCATGCTGTGGGCTTGCTGTCCCTTTTGCTTTCGAGATGTCTATGTTTGCTTGATGCTTCGTCTTTGTTTTGTGTCCCTTCCAGGCCAGCTGAGGCAATGTCTCGCTGTGAGCCACTATCACGAACACCTAATCCTTCTTGGCCATCTTACTGGACTTCGGCTCAAGATGTATGGCCTCTGGACTTGGCATGTTGCGGAGGATACCAGATGTTGGCACGAGGGCCAGACTTTCCAGGTATGCTTCCTTGTCCCTTTCTCCGTTCCCTCGATATGTCCTCCCAGCTGATTTGATGTTCAGACTGTTTCTGCAGAGAGCATAGCTCGAGTTCCGACGAGAATCAGCACTGTTGGAGGGCTTTGGCGCTGGACTCTGCGCATGTTGAGCTGCACCAGAGTTCGCTGGGATGTTGATCACTCGGGTAAGACGGAGGAGAAGCTTAGGAAAGGAAAGCGGTTCTGGCTGCGACTGTGCTATATCTGGGCCTTTTGAAACTGGAATACTATGCTGTTGGTGCTAGATGCTCTCATCGTCGATGTGTCTCCTATTTCCTCCCGTCGTCGCCTCGCCTGTACCGCTCTTGGACATCCTCGCTGGCGGAAGGCGAGCCTGTGTAGAAAGGCTCTCCTGCCGCCAATATCTTCCTGTCGCCTTATAGAGCCAGATTCTCCTCATGCTATATCTGCCGCTTGCCGCATGCCGCCGGCAGGCTAGCCTGTGTAGAAAGGCCTTCCTGCCGCCAAATCATGCTGACTCTTGACAGGCATCAGCGCGATATTCCGAAGCGTATTTACCTACCCATTTCATATGTTGTTCGCGGCCGTCGATGCTGCTCCATGCCACTACATCTTGCTGTATGCGGTCAAGAAGACAACATCGCCGGCGTTGAAATCGAGTTGCGGAGGAGAAGGAGGACGAGGAGGAGGAGGAGCAGACCTGGGTGCGCCACAATGATTACTGGCATCGGCGCGAAACCATTATAAGATGCTATAAGCAACCTTTGTTGTGTGCCGCCAGCCAAGTTCGTCGGCATACTGTCCTCCCACGACTTGGAAACTATCGCCAGCGCCATCTTATCATCTGAAGCCCAGCGTTCCGGTATTCTTCTCCCACATTCTTGATGCGCAAATGCGTTAAAGAGCAAAGTGGCGCAAAGAGCTGATTGACTCTTTCCGCACATTTTCGATGCGGTATGCGATGCCGAAAGGAGCGATGCGATACGGAGGAGGTGCAAAGTCTTCGTCTGCGATGCCGTCGAGCCAGGTTACGATAAGAAGTTCCAAGTCAGGGATGCGAAAATCGGCGAAGGCAGCGCTTCAAGAGGGCTGTCATTTGGGGTGACATGATGATTGCTTTTTTCATGCGAAGAAGATTGATGTGTTTGTGTTTGGTATGGTATGATATGATATGGCACAAAGAGGCTCCGCCTGAAGCTACGAAGTCTGGGCTGAGCCGGGTTAGAGCAAGCTGCATTGAGATCAACGCTCAAACAGCGTTGCGGCGAATGGCTACATCGCCGAAGGAGGCACGGTATCACAGCCACGAGATGATATGAATAGGGAGAAGCTAAATATTGCTGGCGAGCGGGCATGCATTCATATGGATAGCCAACGAATCGCTCTGGCCTTGAAAGAAGTCTGATACTCTTGGTCCGCATTCAGAGAAGCGACGTTCCGTCACGGTATCCTCTGCATGATCATTACTTCTGCGTGTATTGGTCTCGAATTTTCAACTCTGCGTACCACCCTTCGATCAGCCAAGACTGCCAACCATGCCTTTGCCTCCGTGGTATGCTTGGGGCCCGTCTGGAGATGAGCAAGGAAATAGGAAGACCGGCGTGGACATCATACTTCGAATGATGTCGACAGTCCTGCCACAGAGTGTGTGGAGGTTTGGATTGCTGTTGACGATGAGCGGGTCGAAAAGGGTGTCGTCCGATGCCATGTCAGCAAGGCCAATGATCCAGCCACAAGTGCCAATGCCGATGTTGGTTTTGATTTTGGTGCCAACATTACCGTAGCGCTGGGTGATGAAAATCCCCCTGTCGCTTATCCTAAGAGCTGATCACCGAAACGAAGCAAGTGAGAGCAAACTCGATCGGTCTCTCCTTAATGACGTTGGTGAGTTTCTTGCCGTGGATGCCCTTGCCGAATGGAGTCCGTCTATGTCCACAGCATACTCCGCAAATATCTCCAGCCTCTGACGGTGCTAGACGGATGTCAGTGCCTCGATGCGGATATCAGGTAATGTTGAGCATATGGGACATACAATACCTGCGACCTCTATCAGCTCCGACGATAACCTGCGATAACCATCTTTGCCAAGTACGCAGCTGAAATGCCAGGAATTGCACCAGCAGTGAGGCACTGAAGGATTTCCAGCTTCCGACCAGGTAACTTGACGTACATGTCCTTCCTGATATCGGCGTAAGCGGGGAAGAAGATGGCCGAGAACGGGATATCGCGCCTAAGACACGCCCCAATAGTGCTCCTGGAAGAGGCATGGGTCAGTTTCATGGTGTAACAAGACTTGGTTATGAGCATGCTTTGACGACATTGCAGGAAGGTCTGTACCGATTTCTGATCAACAGCTTTAGAACTACTTGCCGAAGCCAATACCCAGGTCTTTTACAATCCCAAAGTGAAGGAGGTCAGTCACAGCACAAGCGTCGAAGACAATGAGAGTTATGTATCTTTGCATGGGAGATGGAGCATACAGGGACATCGAGAGGACAGCAAAGCAGGATGATCTTGATCTTGATCTAAGGTATCGGGGTTGGGGGCATTTTTTTTCTTTCGCTGGCACGAGACACATGCGGTACCGAATCTAAGTGCCCTATCCTGGGGACCTGCAAATCGTCTCAACGTTGATGTCGAATGATGAAGTACGAAAGATGGATTATCTATGTTGAAGCGAGAAACGCGGCTTGATCAAGAGAGCGATTCATGGCACGTCAAGATGGGACGATCACCAAGACAACGACGTACATCTCCTTCCATCAGCAGCTGCACCAGTACTCGCTGGAGAACTCGACCATTCCTCAGCACAGCCTTGTCCTGGCCCAGCTTGACTTGTACCAAGTCGATTGATTGCCTTGATGATGAAGAACGAGATGAGGTTCTGGCATGGGATCCACTCCCTCCTGGCTGCCAAGTCCCAGCTGCCGCTGAACCTCGGCTTCGCGTGATCATTTCCCGGCTGTTTTCAGCCATCACATGTGTCTCCTCCCTCCTCTTGTATAATGCCACTGTCCGTGAGCTAACATGCGGCGGACATGGCAGACTTTGCAGGCGCACAACAACGGATCCTTGAACGGCGAGCGGCGCGGGAATCAGCGATAGCAGCCGAGGCGCAGGCACATAGCGAAGCACGAACAGCACAACTCACACAACTACCGCCGACGCTACGAACATATGCATACGAGATCTTGAACTTCTACGACATCATCAAGTCCCCCTATGGTACATCCCCAGCATTTCGCGTGGGCCAAGTCGACGCTGAGCTTCTGGACGAAGCACTGCTGGACTTGCTGAAGCAACAAGCGGGAGAAGGCTTGAAGCTGTTCGGGGCACACTTGAAGGACGATTGGAGCGCTGAAATCACCGCTCTGCTGCGGCTTGTCTACTGGAAGCTGTCAATATGGGATCACGGGACCAGCTACGGTGCATCTCTTCAGGGTCTGAAGTACATTGACGCACGAGGGAAGGATGTCGTGCAGGCAGAACGAATGCGCAAAGATGCCACGAAGCTACAGCGGGCAGTGTACGGTCTGATCACGGTTGTTGGACGATACGGCTGGACGAGGTGGGAAGAGAGATTGAGCAGCTTGGACAATGGATACGACGAGCCATCACCCCTGATCAAACAACTTTCCCGCTTAACAACATTTGCGACCACGAGTCACGATATAGCCGCCTTTCTTTCCTTTCTGGTATTCCTCTACAACGGCCGATATCGCACTCTCACCGACCGCATACTACGGCTCCGCCTCGTGCCCTCCTCGAATCAGACGAGCCGTGAAGTGTCCTTCGAGTTTCTCAACAGGCAACTAGTATGGCACGCTTTTACTGAATTCTTGCTCTTCTTACTGCCGCTGGTCGGCATTTCAAGATGGCGGCGGTGGCTCGCGAGAGGCTGGAAGAAGACCAAGAGTACCACAATCAAGCTCTTCATAGGAGCATCAACGGACCAAGACGACGAAGACGAAGATTTACAAAAAGGCGAGCTAGGATTTCTGCCGGAGAGGACGTGCGCAATCTGCTACCGGGACCAGAATCCCGTTGGAGGACAAAGCGAGCAGGACATCATCGCATCCTCAGCAGCAGCAGCCAACAACGGCATTACCGGCTCCGCCATGACGGATATCACAAATCCATACCAAGCCGAGCCTTGTGGATGCATATACTGCTTCGTATGCCTCGCACAACGTATCGAAGGCGAAGAAGGGGAAGGGTGGGTATGTTTACGTTGTGGTGAAGTCGTCCGGGAGTGCAGACCGTGGCACGGAGATGTGGTTACAAGACGAGAGAGGAGAAGTACGGACGTCAGCACGAAATCAGGCAGTAGACCCAGCAGCAGAAGGAAGAGCGTAATGTTTGACCTTGAAGATGAGAAGAGAGCAACGGAAGAGGATGACAGGGAGGACTCTGCGCTTGAGACAGTGGAGCCAATGCCGTATGAGGAGGCCGAAGAGAGTCTCGAATGGAGTAAGGTCGATGGTCATGACGAAGCACTTGGGCATATCCAGGACGAGCCGGATGCTGACAGTTACGAGAGCGGCGATGATCAGGAAGCTAGAGACTTTACGGAAGACGAATAGTGCTGCGAGCGAATGATACGCCAACCTTCCTGCCACAACAGTCTATACGGCGACTGGCAACAGCCCTTAATCCTCGTTCCCAGGTCCTTATTCTTCTCATGACCAAGCACGAAGCAGAAGGACTATTTTACGATGTCATGGCGTGCTAGCAGCTCCGCAGAAACCCGGTAGACGTGATACAGGCGCAAGAGATCACAGCGATATGATGAAAATACTCTGGCTGCATGCACCCCGTAGGCAGTACTTCGTTGCGGGAGACTGTGCAAAACCAGGCATATGATACCCACCTAATCCAAGTCACATGATCTTTTCGAGACCCATAGAGCACTTCCCTGAGCAGCACTGGAAACAGCTTCTGATCTGGAACGTTTCTCCTTATCCTTCCTTCTCGAGCCACTGCCAGACGGCATGATCACGAACTGCCTCATCAGTCTTTCGCCCTCATCACGTGGGTGCGTGACATAACCGCGGGGACGGTGCCGAAGCTTGTTCTCGGATCCTAGAATGATATCACAATTACCCTTCAGATGGTGCAGCTTGACGCAGCTTGACCTCCACATCATATCTACTCCCAGCCCCAGTTGGGGCACTCGCCGATCAGATCGTCCTCGATAACAACCTTTAGAGTACTGGCAGTCTCTGGAGACAAAGTTGCATTTTACACTGAAGGCAAAACACCGGCAGCCACTATGACGAGCCATCCAGAGATCAAAAAGCTCGCCATGATTGGCTGTGGGTCGATGGGAGGTGGAATGGCACTACTGTTTGCTGAAAATGGATGTGAAGTATCATTACAGGATCCATCGGACGAAGCGATGGAGAAAGTCATCGATCAGGGCAAGAAAGACAAGGTCCCGAGCGAGATATCGAAGTACTCCAACTACAAGAGCCTCTGCGAAAGCCTGGATGATACGAAAGTGTTTGTGTGGTCGTTACCACATGGACACGTCGGAGACAGCGTTCTCGAAGGTCTGATGCCGTACTTGAAAAAGGGCGACATCATCATCGACGCCGCAAACGAGCATTGGGAGAATACAGAGAGGTATGTGTTGTCATTGGGCCTGTCCACTCACGCCACAGTGAAGCATCTCAGGTGCCTATCAAGCATTCGTGATCATTGCTGACATATTCTTTGCAGGCGTATTGGCAAGTGCGTGACGAAAGGCATCCGCTATGTCGGCATGGGGGTAAGCGGCGGATACCAAGCTGCACGTCGAGGTCCGTCCATGTGCCCTGGCTCTGACTCCGAAACTCTCGACATCGTGCTACCTCTTCTGCGAAAGGCGGCGGCGAAAGCACCAGATGGCTCTCCATGTGTGGGCAAAATCGGCACCGGAGGAGCTGGCCACTATTGCAAGATGATCCACAACGGAATCGAGCACGGGATGATGTCTGCTATTTGCGAAGCCTGGGGTATCATGGAGCGAGGACTCGGCATGAACCTGGATGAGATTGGTGAAGAATTCCACAGGTGGAACAAGTCTGGTGAGCTGCAGGGCACATTCCTCATCCGCATCGGTGCAGATATCTGCTTGACGAAGGACGAGAAGGGTGATCGGGTGCTCGAGTCAGTAGAGGACAAGGTCGTGCAGGACTTCACCGGTGAAGAAGGCACTGGTATCTGGTCGAACACCGAGGCCATCATGCAGCACGTCCCTGCACCAACTCTCACCGCAGCACACTACCTACGAATCGCATCTGGAGACCGTCACCAACGTACCACCGCCCAGAAGACATTCGGAGGCGACTACCCACCACAAAACTTCTCCGTACAAGACAGAAAGCAATTCCTCGAGAATCTCCGCATGGCTGTCTACGGTGCCTGTGTAGCCGCTTACGTGCAAGGCATGAACATCATCGACAAAGCCGACAAGAAATTCCACTTCAACATCGACTACTACCAACTGCTGCAAGTCTGGCGCGCCGGCTGTATCATCCAAGCAGACTACATCTCGTCAAAACTCCTCATGCCCATTTACAAGGACTACACTTCGAAAGAAGACAAGAACCCACTCTACGAGCCTGACGTTGCGAGGGATCTAAAGAAATCATTCGCGCCGCTAAAGAAGATCGTATTGCAAAGCACGGAGGCTGATCATCCCGTGCCCGCTTTGAGTGCAACGTTGGAGTATCTGAAGTATCAGACTAGTACGAATCTACCCACGAGTTTCTATGAGGCGGAGTTGGACTACTTCGGAAAGCATATGTATGATAGGAAGGACGACGATGTAGCTGGGTTGCCACAGACTGGCAAATACCATTTCGAGTGGAAGTCAGCCTAAGCGCCTTCGAAATGGCCAATCCGAGGAGCAAATGAAGAGTAAAATCAGTTTATACTTGGGGCTTCGAGGCCAGCATAGACAACTCTAAAATGGCGCGAGTCAACCCTCGCAACCGTACTCGCTCCCTGAGCTCCAACCGAACTCAATTCTCTATACCCCGGCACCCACATCTGCTCCCTCATCCACTCCTCCAATTCCTCTTCCCCCGCCGGACTCCCCTCCTGCTACGGTCTTTGGGGTCAGCTTCGTGGAGTCTTGTTGGGTTGGAGAGTGGGAAGATGATTAGTCATTCGACGTGCTTGGCCATTTCTTGCACGACTTCCTTGGTGAAAGATTTGGGTTTAGTGCTCGTGCCGATTAGGACGTGGGGTGTGACTTTTTCTCGCGACGGAGAGGAGGGATTTGTGGTTTGAGAGTCTTTCCATTCGTTGTCGGGCTTAGCGTAGTGATGTTGCGCTGGGGTGAGATCGTCCTTGAAGCTCTAGAGGAGGATGCCGGGTTGTCGACGCAGTAGGAGTTTTTTCACTGCTAGGAGAAGAGAGGAGTGTTGCGAGGATGTAGAGGCTGTATCCCAGAAAGGTGGGATTTTCCTTATGCATTTGATGATGCTGTAAACAGATGCACCCGGGTTTATGGAAAGACTAATTATTGTAATGCTTGCTCTACTCTAATAATCCCCGTATGTATAGACAACACCCTGTAGTCATTGTACTAGAGTTCGAACTCCCTAGAAAGGGGCGCTACCGCAAAAGCTCGGCAATTGGGGCCAATCTCTCTATCCGAAGTTTGAGTTAGTGTGATGAGGTAAATAGGTATATATATATGCTGAGAACGATCACGCTTTCTTAGGAGGTAGCAAGCGAGACATCAAACATACATACGAACCCGACCACAAACACAAATACTCGAAATTATCGCCCTTAATTCCGATCTCGGTCACACCCTAGTATGAAGCTTATACTTATCCTCTCTACCCTACTCGCGCTGGGATCTGCACATCGACTCTATCATACATGTACTGCACCCGGGGCTTATGTCCTTACCTTCTCCGAGTGTGATGATGGATGCGATGTACAAAGTTGCGAAGTAGACTGTAGTGACCTAGAGTCTAAGGGTAAAGCAGCCAAATTTTGCGTAAGTACTTTCCAAAGGTCGATAGCAAAGTTGTTAGTATATACTAATGTTTTTTTAGGATACTTAGGAGGACCCGAGAGGAGCGTAGAACGTAGGGGAGAAGTAGTGTAGCTAGGTTGGGAGGTGTAAAGTTATATGCTAGAGCCGGTTCGAGAAGGAGTATCCGAGTAAGCTAAGGGCTGTTATTTTGATTGTTATTTCGCTTGTAATGACAGAACGGTGGCAGTTCAGACGACGATATAGTAGCTCTGGGCATATGACAGAGAGGACGAGATGTGGTGGTGGCGCTTAGGTGGGGGGGGGGGGGTATATTGAGAAGAGCCTTTCCTGTGACGGCACACTGCTGAGGACCAGAAGTTGACGGCGGCAGATTTTGGAACTTTCCCATCCCCATGGTCGATATCCTGAAGAACGATCGAGCTGGTGACAATTTTCCTGGAGTAAAAAGTCCTGTGCCTCAGGTCCTGGAGGTTTCGCGCCATTAGAAGCTCTAATAACCACGCATCGTCAGTCTATCTAGTGCGCTCGAGCTTCTGCTCAGTACTGTCGCAATCGTGCAAGCAACATCGCAAGCTGGGCAGCGCCAACACTGGCGTTGTAAAGCGAATGAATGCATAATGATGATGGCATGCAGGGTTCAAGTTCTCCAGCGAGCGCAAAACCTGTCGAGCCGCTGGTTCATCGTTGGAAGCGCTTCGTGCTCTTTTGCTCTCAGAGCAGTACGCTATATCTCTAGCGCTGGGTGAACAGTGCCATGTGACATTATAAATCTGGACTACATTTTGTGGTCAGCTAGCCAACATGCTCAGTTGGTACAGACGCGTAGGTGCCGACTGCAAGAGACATCATGCATTCATACAGTCATTGCACTCTATCTCTATTATTCTGCGTTCTCATCTAGGTTCTCATCAACCTCTTTCTGATGGTCTTTAAGCATTTCTTCAGCTGGGCCCTGCTCGACGATTTGGCCTTTCCCAAGCACGATACAGTAGTCCGCATTTCGGACTGCTTCCAGTCTATGCGCAATAGTGATCACAGTGCTATCCTTCATCTCCTCGTGCATGACCTGTTGAATCTGCATAGCAGTCTCACGATCGATCGATGCTGTTGCCTCATCCAGAATGATGATAGCGCTTCTCCTCAGCACAGCTCTTGCCAGACCGACAAGTTGTCTTTGCCCTTGACTGAGGTTCTTGCCTCCTGCTTCGACCTTGCTGTCTAAGCTCCATCCTTGCCTCTCGCACACTCGCCTGAGTACAAGTTCGCATTCATCATCGCTATGCTCGTTGACTGGGTCGAGATTCTGGCGCATCGAGCCCGGGAAGAGGACAGGGTCTTGCGCCAGAAATGTGATTCTCGTTCGTAGCAGCTGCTTGTCCACCTCCGCGAGATCGACATTGTCAACCAAGATGTGACCCGCCTCTGGCAGAATAGTCGCAAGCATGGCCAGTGCAAGTGTACTCTTGCCAGACCCAGTGCGACCTATGACTGCCGTCTTGGAGCCGCCCTTGACTGTGAAGGTGATGCCTGCTAAAGCCGGATCAAGGTGAGGTGCGTACTTGATCACCACATTCTTGAAGACAATGTCACCAGAAAAGGAAGGCCACCACGCTGGAGGGCTGACATCTCCTTTCGGCTCCTGCTCGAGATGCAACAGCTCAACCACACGCTCGACCGATACAAACTCCATCTGCAGCTGACCATATTGTCGACAGAGGCCATGAGTGACGTAAACGAACTTGTTGGCTGACATGAGAGCGAAAGCGGTCAGACCTGGTGATAGATTTGTCCAGACAGCTAGCAAGAAGAGCACAAAGGTCGCCGATCCAGAGAGAATATCATACCGGTACTGGATCCAAGCTTGAGCGCTCCAGTAGAAATGGTCCATCTTCTGGAATGTGTCCACAACACTGATGACCCTGTCTTGAAATCGAGACTGCGCACCAAATGCTCGGACAGTAGCAAGACCATTGAGGAGCTCGCCGAAGTTTGACATCAGAGGAGTGAGCGATACCATCTCCAAACGTCGCAAGTTCTGAGAGGTTGGGATAAAGCGCTGGAAAACAATCACGAAGACTACAGCCAGGATCACTGCGAAGACCAGGAAGGCTGGTGTGATGGATGCAATGACGACGATCGCAGACACCCAGCTGATGAGCATCCACGATATCGCCGAGAACTGTTGGCTGATACCACCATCAATGACGCCAATGTCAGAAGTCATTCTGTTCATCAGTCTTCCCACCGGCGTGACGTCGTAGAAGCGGAACGTGGCGTAGGCGACCTTTTCCATGATTTCTCGAAACATATTCTTGGCTGCGGTGTAGACTACAACCAGCATCATGCCTTGAGATGCGATGTATGCAAGCGATTGACCAAGCGCAAGTAGGAGGAAGCCGATCAGCCAGGGCCGAATGTTGTCTTCTGGTGGTGGCAAGGCGTCGAAAATGTCCTTCGAATGGTACGACATGTGTCCGTCTGGTGCGTAGGCATATACCGACACCTTCGCCTTTGTGTTGTAGGCCTCACCCCATGCTTTGATAAACCATGCCTCAAGCAACGCAAAGCAACGATACACAACCAGAATCAGAACCGTAATTGCCCAGAAGCGCAGATCTCCGGCTTTGAGGTATTGCCAGTAGACCTTAGCTTGAACGCCGCCGTAAGCTCTATGCTCATCCTCAACGAACTTCTCAGGTATCGCTGCCGATAGCTTCTTGACGCTCCCTTCATCTTCAGCAGTCCTGGAGTCTTCGCGTTCCAGCGAGGCGACAAAGCCCAGATCTTCCAAGTCTGCATCCTTATCGACGACCGAAGCTTCACCTGCAACAAATTTGACAATCTGTCCGGCAATGTGGAGCACTAAGTCAGTGCGATGGGTGACAAGCACTACAGTCCTGCCCTTCAGTAGCTTTCCGTGGAACAGTCTTCGCACGATATATTCTGCAGTTTGTTGGTCAAGTGCTGCGAAAGGGTCGTCCAGGAGCACGATCTTGTTTCGACTATACACAGCTCTTGCCAGCGCAACCCGAGCTCTTTGCCCTCCAGAGAGTCCGATGCCGTTCTCTCCTATCAACGACAAATCCCCAGCCTTGAACTCGGCGAGATCGGGTGTGAGTGCGCAGGCATCCACAACTGCGCGATACCGCTGCTCTTCGAAGGGTGCTGAAAATAAGATGTTCTCACGCACACTCATACTCTGCAGCCACGGAGTTTGAGAACAGTATGCAATGGGTTCTGGTGGCCGGATAAGCTGTCCATCGTGCATGTCGAGCTCTCCGAGGAGGGCTTGCAAAAGTGCCGTCTTTCCAGAAGCAACTTCTCCCCACACAACTGTAAGTCCTGTTGGGAACGAGAGGTTGATTTGTTTAAGAACAGTCTTGGAGGATCCCGGCCATGAGAAAGATCCCTTCTCGATGGCCAACTCGTCGCCGATCAAAGCCTCGGTGGCCATTTTCTGCAGATCTGGCTCAGCCACGAAATCTTCAATGCGCTGTACCGCCACCCAAGCATTGATCAATGCGATCACCAATCCAGGAAGTTCTTTCAGTTGTGCTGTCATCATGCTGAACAACTGTAGCGCAGGGAAGGCCAGGTCAACTGTCAGTGGCTTCTTGGCAATCAACGTGTAAGTTGCGAAGGCGACCACTGGAGTCAAATCGTACGACAAGGTGTTGATGAAGCCGATGAGCAGAACCCAGATGCCAGAGAAGATTCGGTAGGTAAGTTCCTTCTGCCGAGCTGAAAGGACTTGTGAGAGCCAATGATCCTGCCAACCATACCACCTGAGGTGTCGAATGGCTTCCACGAACTGCGAGATGAGCTGAAGCTTCGAGTCAGTCGTTACCCTTCGTTTCTTCTCGACATGAATTAGACCTTTTGCGAGCACAGAGTTCATTATCTGAGCGAAGAATACCAACGCTACTGCCATAAGAGAAGGCCAGCCCAGGTAGTTGACTACTAGCGATACTGAGAGCACAATAGCGAACGGCAGGCGGAAAAGCTTGTCAAACTCCCAGAATCGCTGTGCTACTTCGTAGACGTCGTTTCGCATAAGGTTGAGGATCTTACCCATAGAAGCAGGTTCCTTGACAGGAGTGAGGGGTTTCGGACGCGTGTTGACGAGCTTCTGCCAGGCACGTTGCCACCAGGTCGTCTCTCCCTTTGAAGAAATGCCATCGTGGGCGCTGCCATTGGCATGTCCATCCAGACCACGGTTCTCCGTCTGCGTCTTCTCTCTGTGTTGATCTCCTTCCGTAAAAGCAATCTTGCGACCAAGAGTCTTCTCGTACAGCATTGTGATCATTTCCCCTCGTGATCGCTCGTAGCACCGTCGTCCAAACCATAATTGATAGACGTCGATGTGGGCGCCGAGAAGTCGTACGACCAGACCCATGCCGGCATAAGTCAGTGCCACATGCCTAGAGCTTTCTGGATCTTCCATCGAGCTCAAGATTAGCTGCAGGAAGACCGGTGATCCGTACGACGCCAGCTGGTCCAAAAGACCAAGAATCACGATGATTACAAGGTCGATACCGTTCGCGGTCAGTAGTCGCTTGATGACCGTGCCTTTGAGCTCGCGGAAGTTGTCGTGGAGGCGCTTATGCTGAAATTCGTACGGCAGAGACCAGATGTCCTCATATTCGAGCTGCCGTCCGTTTCCCACATCCATCAAAGGTTTAAGCCATGTCACCGCCGAGAACTGCCATATATTGAGCGCTTCCTCCGGACTGCGTAGTGCGGACGACGCTGGTGTGAACGGCATACTGATGTCCTGGGATGGCAGCATTGGGTCTCGGAACGGGGTGAGGGTGACAGCGATGAACATGATGCCGGCAACTGAGACAGTGGCAATGCTGATCCCAGTAATTGTTTGATTATTTCTCCAGAATCCATCCTTCCCCAATAGCACGGCCCAGGAAGCGATCGAGACAATCAGGATAGAGAGAATCGCATATGGGATTGTCCTCGGTCGATGCACCAATAGCTCGACGAGTATCGCGAGCCAGGTCAGGAGCGGAAAGAGCGTGTATACCAAGAATGCGGGTGCGTTCGAAGAGATTAGTGATCGAGCTTCTACGCAGACTGCCAGCTGCAGCACGGATCCAAGTCCAGCGAGGAGAATGAGTATGATCGTAAATGGACTCCATCGTCTTCTTGCCACCAGCTCGACCTCGATCTCTGGTTCTTGCGACTCTTCAACGAACGGCCTCGTCCAGCGAGGTCGCCACGTTCCTGGCACCAGAAGTCGAAGAATCTGGAAAAGTAGTATTAGGGCCGCGAACATTGGTGGTGTCGCGGATACAACGGGCATGAAGCATGGTCGGAATTGTGCCTGCTGATGATTCCAGACATCGTGAAAGCAGATATCCAGCTCGTTGTGCGGCGAGGCCGTGCCTCCAAACACGATCTGAGCCATGGCGCGGCTAAGTTGACATTTCGAAGCTCCGATAGCTCATTGTTGGTCGTTGGGGGGCATCTGGTTTGCCCCGGTGGTGATGGCAACAGGATTGTTGCCTGTGGTTGCTGGTGTGCTGGTGATGTCCGAAAGAAGAAGGTTCAAGTTGTGTTACGAAAGTTGCTGCGGACGCGGGACACGAACGGAACGTGGGGGGAAGATCGGCCGACTTGGCGAAATCAAGTGAGGTCCGGGGAGGAAGATTCGAAGGAATGCTCCCTGGTCTCCATTCGTGTAGACGCTATACTAGGATACTTAAATGCCAGATACAGGGCTCTATGCTCCGAGTTGGCTGCTCTGCGATCATATCGAGGCATCAGGATCGCGGATAGCTCAAGGCTTCAGCTCAATGCTTCAAGATTGCGGCGAGGTGAAGCGCAATGATGCTGTTATAACGGACACAATCACGCGCACCTATATCTCCAACTATTCATAATGAAGTTCCTCCGAACAATTATCACGAAGCTTTAAATTAAGCATAATCTCCAACATGCTTGATGTGCGAAGTTGCAGCCTTTCTCGTCCGGATGCTTCGTCCGTACTAAGGTGAAGTGAAGCAGCGAAACAGCTCTTAGCCAAAGCTATGAGCGCTGAACCATGATCTGAGCCATCGCCCATGAGGCTGTGACTTTGCCGAGTGCTCCAGTGGCTCCTGTCTAGTGAGGGGAGATCTGGTCGGCGACCGTGATTTGGCTGTTACCTATTGATACTTGCCAGTTTCGAAGGGAAGGACGATGGACTTGAAAGGTGCGGAACGCTGTAGATTGGTGCGAACCGTCAGCTCCTGATGGGGGACTGCAGCGTCTTTCGTGGATGCTTCAGTAGCAATTGCGTTGCATGCTGCGTGCCAGCTGCCCTCCTCCTGCTGCATCGCTCAACAGACCGACCAGTCTTTGACAGGTCAACCACATGACTCGTCACCCAGGTGAAGTAGAGCAACGAATTTGGTCCTCGTCAGTAAGACAAATGCGCCGCGATTGTCGTCAGCTCTTGATCGTCAACCGGTCTGCCGTACCATGAGCTGCTTCATGGAGGACTGGGAAGCACTTTGCGTCCATGTCATCGTCTTCCCGGGGTATCCGTCGACAGGCTGATACGGAGCCCTTACGAGGGGCTGTTAGTGAGGTAAGGTGAAGCAATGCGCATTGCCTCCGCACTAATGCAAATACTTCTTGTCTGCTTCAATGCTGCTATGCAGCTCGCCAGCCTCAGGCCTCGGAACGCTGACAGCTCCCACGAGGCGACCTTCACTCTTAGCAATACCCAACGCTGTGGCATCGTTGCCAGCTACAAACAACATGTCTTTCATGCTGCATGATTGGAGGTGTACAAACTCGAGGCGGCGCTTCAAATCCGCCGATTACAGAACATCGCTCGCAGTGCTCTTCGTTCTCTTGACGCATGGGATCGCGCTCGTCGACCATTGCTTTGGCAGTGGATACAAACAATTGGCAATGATGAGCAGAGTAAGTTCACTCCTCTTTTGTCCTTCATTTCCCGATCGAGCACAGACCAGTCACGTGGCGTCGCGATCACAAGCTCACGTCGCGCGTCATCGTCGCCTAGGAGGTTCCTACAAAGCTCGACTTGAACCTCCGACCTCACCGTCTCGTTGCCAGCCCATTGCCGCCACCATGGCGTCGCGTCAGGTCCGCCACTATGACAGCGAGACAGATAGTTCCCTCGACATGATCTCCTCCCGCCCGGTCACCCGGCCCGTTGGTGAGCGTGTCGAGTTTACTGACGATGACGACCCAGCGTCAAGCACCTCAAAGCCCAAGCCCAAGCACAAGCGCCATACGGTCCCGACTCGAAACAAGCGCCCAGTAACATCGATGGTCGGACGGAAGCCAAAGCGTGCAAAACGCAAGTTCACCAGCGATGGAGAAGAGGACGATGAAACAATGCCCTCCTCGTTACCACAGTACCTGAACGAGCGCCAAGAAGAATGGGATGCGCGTATCGCCAAATCAGGTGATGGAGGAATACGGTACCCACCTAAGTTCGAGCAAGACACACCGACTCGCAAGAGACTAGAGACACGCCCGGACCTGCCTGGTCACATACCCAAACCACGACCGTGCGAGCCTATCAGGATCGGGTACGAGGCCGGCGTGATCCCTGGTTCGATCGCTCAGTATCTCAAGCCATACCAAGTCGATGGCGCGGAGTGGCTCTTCAAGAAGTTCATGTACCAAGAAGGCGGCATTCTGGGTGATGATATGGGCTTGGGAAAGACTATCCAGGTCATCGCATTTCTCACAGCGGCTTTCGGCAAGCGTGGCGACGAGAGGGACGCGAAGCGCATGCGCGCCATCAGAAAGGATAATGAGGATACCTGGTATCCCAGAGTACTGATTGTGTGTCCAGGGGCGGTACTGCCGAACTGGGAAAACGAACTTGAGAGATGGGGCTTCTGGCACGTTTACGAGTTTCACAAGACCACATCAGCCAGAGACGCAGCCATCGCGGCCGCCCATTCCGGAAGACTCGAAATCATGATCACGACCTACGAGACATACAAGGGCCACGAGAGCGAAGTCAACTGCGTCCCGTGGGACTGCGTCATCGCCGACGAGTGCCATACCTTCAAGGACAGGAAAAGCGGTAACGCAAAAGCTATGATGAACGTTAATGCGCTTTGCCGCTTGGGACTCTCGGGGACGGTTATTCAGAACAAGTACGAAGAACTGTGGACACTGCTCAACTGGGCGCGGCCAAACAAGTTACCACCAATAGCCAGCTGGAAGGCGAAGATCTGTATACCGTTAAAAATGGGTCAAAGCCACGATGCGACAGTGCCAGAGCTATCCAAAGCACGCAGAGTTGCAACGAAGCTGGTCAAGAATCTGCTACCGAAATTCTTCCTACGCCGCACAAAGGCCTTAATAGCTCATCAGCTTCCAAAGAAGAGCGATCGAGTTGTCTTCTGCCCGCTAACTGCAACACAAGCCAACGCTTACAACGAGTTCACAGACACTGAGCTGGTTCATGCCATCCGAGACTCTTCTCTGCCTTGCCCATGCGGCTCAGGTTACAAATCTGGCTCCTGCTGCAATGCGGAGGTGGAAGGTTTCGGTGATTGGAGGAAGGAAGTCTTTCCTGTTCTTGTCACACTACAAAAGCTCTCGAACCATCTGGCTCTTATGCTCCCTTCTGGCTCTGAGCCGGACCCGGTCAAGAGAGATCGAGAAATGGCGAGACTGAAGATGGCCATACCTGACAAATGGAAGCAATACTGGGTAGAGCGAGACAATATTGCACACTGGGCTAATACGGAGTTCTGCGGCAAGTTCAAGGTCCTCAAGAAACTTCTTAAGCTATGGCATGACAACGGCGATAAGGTGTTGATCTTCTCTCACTCAGTACGATTACTCGACATGCTGCGTATGCTGTTCGAGCTCAGCAGCGAATTCAACGTGTCCTACCTCACGGGTGCTCTGGACCCACACGATCGGCAGGACGAAGTCGACAGGTTTAATTCTAGCCAAGAGGCTTTCGTATTCCTAATCTCGACAAGGGCGGGCGGTGTTGGTCTAAACATCACAAGCGCTAACAAGGTCGTCATCATGGATCCGAACTGGAATCCCTCATGGGACCAACAAGCGCAAGACCGAGCCTACCGCATTGGCCAGACGAGAGACGTCGAGGTCTTCAGGCTGGTATCTGCTGGCACTGTCGAAGAGATTGTCTACGCACGTCAGATCTACAAACAGCAGCAGGCGGCCATTGGCTATAACGCATCAGTGGAGCGACGATACTTCAAGGGCGTGCAGGATCAGAAAGATCATAAGGGTGAGATCTTCGGCCTGGCCAACCTCTTCGCACCTTTGAAAGAGAATGTCGTTCTTCAAGACATTGTCAATAAGACCAATATTGCCGAGACACGAGCAGGTCTGGACATCGTTGGACTCGACATGGAGGCTAGCCAAGAAGAGCAGATGCCGTTCAGTCCACTCGGCAACGAAGATGATGCCATGAGCGAACTGGCTGCTGAGATTGTCGGCGAAGCAAGCGCTAGACGTCGAGCTGCGAAAGAGACCGCGAAGAGAAAAGACCCAGTACAGGCTATACTCGCCTCCACTGGAGTCAACTACACACATGACAACGCAGAAGTTCTTGGAACATCAAAGATAGAAACGAAGATTTCGAGCCGCGCACTGAAAGCCGGCGATGATGTAGATCAAATGAACGAGCTTGCATTCGCTAAACACGAGCCGCAGGTCGACATTGATACAGCAGGAGCAGCTCGACTCACAGAAGATGGCGCAATCGACCTTGGAGATGGCTTGGGCAAGGTTCGCTACAGATATCGACCACCAGAGGACGTACGCAAGCGACAGTTCTGCACGATGGCGAAGCAGTTTGGTTATGATGATGTTACGGAGTTTGCTTTGGTAGTTGAGGGATGGAAACCAGAACAGAGACGGGATTGTCTTGAGAAATTCTACCTGGATCGGCGTACGAAATTGGCCGAGAGTCAGCAAGCATAGCATCAGACTTCTGGACAGACAGAAGCTACGACATGATGACTCAAAGCCGGGCGAGGCGTATGATAGCATGACTTACGATTGAGATACCCAGACGCCCACAGCGGCAGATAGCATGAACATTGTGCGCTTGCGCTTCAAGTTCCGCATTGCCTCCTCCCTGTCTTCGAATGTGTGACTACTTGCGCGGTACTCTAGCTCTATCTCGCACTGCTGTTCGAGCATTCTTGCCATGCCGCTCGCTATCGTGGCGCTGCGAAGGCGACATTTCTCACGCTTCCTACCCAAGCAGGATTCGAACACGCGATCTGCCGATGTGTGGGGGTGAACGTCCCGATACCGTCACAGACCTCGCTTTCGACTTGCGTACTGTCATACTCTGAGATCGTGATATTGTCGGCATTCCAGTACTTCTTTTAGCGAGTACCCTAATCTAAACCC
Organism: Exutisphaerella laricina CBS 326.52; assembly: GCA_000504385.2. Lineage (NCBI taxonomy): Eukaryota > Fungi > Ascomycota > Dothideomycetes > Mycosphaerellales > Mycosphaerellaceae > Exutisphaerella > Exutisphaerella laricina. The sequence continues at coordinate 29,443 of AWYE02000567.1, forward strand.
TAGTGACTTGCCAAATCATCGTTCAGTGGCTCGTAAACAGCTGACCACGAAAGGAAACACAACCCACGGCGTAGCACCGAATGCTTGCTTGGGAGAAGTCAGGCTTGACAGTAGTGAAGGTTGACGTGAGATGGGCCAGCGGGACTACTTCTACGGTGTGTGGTAGTAGCCAAAGCTTGAAGGAAAGCGCTTCGCCGAAGCCGTGACTCTGATTCCCATTGATACAGCCAGGGCAAACTACTCCACTACTTATACGACATGTATAGTGGTATTAACGCACTATACAGCACATGTGTTATGTCGGCACGCAAGGAGACACACTTCTGTAAGATCTCTTCCGAAGAGAAGAAGAGCAGCATGTACTATGAAGGTCCAGTCTTTTCTAGCAACTTTCATGTCTCAAAAGACGTGACGCTCCGAGCCCACAGCGATCTCCTTTCCACAAGACGTGGTCGGGAGGACTGCTCTTCCGAGGAAGACCTTGTGAGGGCGCAAGTAGCTGGATTGTCTTGTTGCGGGGATGCATGTGAGCGGAGATGGAGAGAGGCGCCGCTGTAGAGATCTCTTGCTGAAGAGGACGTGCAAGATGTGTAAGAGCCGGCCTCTACCGTGGCAAAGCTCGACTTCATGTTACGAAAGTTGGCCTTGTTTGTCATGGGGGATGGGCAGCCATGAAGGTCGTCTGCAAGACTTCGATGTCAGTGCCCTACTGCCATGGCGGTGTTCCTTCTGACTCGTTGCGCAAGGCTAAGGTCGGAACGTCGGGCGTGCATGTGAAGTCGCCCGACTTTCGCATGTGCTGATATGGTTGATGTAGGACGTGGAATTGGGTTGCTATCTCAAAGTCGACGAAATTTGTGGCAGACGCTCGAGCCATGTGTGCCTGAGGCCACCAGAGCTCTGGTCTCGAAACTACCAAGTCCAACACGATTGAAGCCTCGATCACACGACCACAGTTCCCGATATCATTCGCGAAGATGCCGGACAACAAAGACGAAATGGAGGTCGATGCCCCCGCATCGCCGGAACAAGAAAAGCAGAGCGATGACAAGAACGGCAGTCTCGGCGACACGAACACGAAGGAAAAAGCAGTCGCAGTCCGCAGTATCGAAGGCTGGATCATCGTTGTCACCAACGTGCACGAGGAAGCCAGTGAAGAGGACATCCAAGACTTGTTCGGCGAGTTTGGCGAAGTCAAAAACGTCCACATGAATCTCGACCGCAGATCGGGCTATGTCAAGGTAGGGGAACGATAGGAGGCATGTTACGGGCGATGCTAGATATGCTAACCTTTGACGTGACAGGGCTACGTCCTGATCGAATACCCAACCCGCGAAGAAGCACTCGAAGCGATCAAGGGTGCCAATGGAGAGAAGTTCCTGGACCAGGAAATCAGTGTTGACTTCGCGTTCGTACGGCCACCGGCCAACAAGAACCAAGCTGGGCCTAAGGGCGGTCGTAAGGGTGGCAGACAACGTAGCAGAAGCCCTGGCGAGCGACGAAGTCGGGACGACGCGGATGAAGATTGAGCACACATGGGACATTATATGGTGACCTGGAAGCCAATGATACTACGACTCTGCCTGAGGCACGAGGAACAAGTAGTGGTGTTGGCCTTACAAGGAACGGGTGATAGCCGACGAATCAGGTCGGCAGTTATAGGCTCGGTATGGAATGGTAAGGAATCTTTCAATTCTGGCGAGGAGAAACATGGCTGACCAGCTACAGAACTTGTCACGATGATACCATGCTCGACTCCGCTGCGGCAGAGATTGCGAGCAAAGGCCACCAAGCTTCTGACGACCTTTGACGTGAACATCTGTGGTTGCGCATGGGACTGCCTTGTCAGCTGAAGTGGCATCATCCATTGCTAACAATGGTCAATCATCGGATCCCGCTGAATGTGCCTGCATTGTAATCAAAGCCAGGATAGAGGAGTCATGGCAGCTCACCAAAAGACAAAGCTCACGCGTGAAGACAATGCTCGGCTCGCGATTTCCCGCTCGTAGAGGGTTTGGAGTCGTGGTCCCGAAAACGATGAAAAACGATCGAAAAGCGCTGACGCCGATACTGTTTCCTTCCAACCGAGATTCTGGTCAACATACTTAGCTACCTTCCCATCAAAGAGATAGTACGCCACGGGTGCGTAGGCTAGCGCTTCCAGAATATTGTCAATGACCCGACGAATGAAGGACTATTGCTGCAGAAAAGCCGATCACGAGCACGCTTGCATTCCACAAAAGCTTGTACGAGTCTGAGATTGCCAGAGAAGACCGCGAGCACAATTACAAGGTTAGAACATTGGAAGCCGCGGTGGCGCTACCTGTCACTGAAGAACTGCATCGGGTAGTGTCGAGGTCGAATATTCTGATTCGAGGACAGTTCTTCATACCAGAAAGTATGTTACGCCGATCGATGTCGCCGCCAACGTAACTTATTATGGCAGAAGGACTGGCTGTTCTGGTAGAGACATCATCATGATCGACAGAGGTGTATGCACCTGGAGACCGTCTATGGGAGCATTTATGCCTAGCTGTTCACGGAAGCATCAACGTCGACGCCGTTGTGCAGATGCTGAAGCAAGAGAACCAGCGGTCTCTGGTCGAGCAGCCACCATCTCACTTCGAGCAAGAAAACGCTCCACTATTTGAGCACGAAATTCACAGTACTGCTCCGTCCACGCCAGCTGCTCTTTCCGTACGAACATTCCCAACAGCAGATACCACAGCTCGTAGTCCCATCTCTAATGATAGCACTTCGAACAGATTTCCGCTGTCTCGTGCATACCGCATACGAAGCACATCGCGTAGGGGTCTTTTTCCATAGAGGGCTTGTATTGGCGCAACCTCCAGGGCTTTGCATCTGAGTTGCCAGCATACGTATAGAAGTACTTCATGTTGGCTCATGCGGCTCGACCGGCACAACGTAGGCTCGGCAACAGGGCTCCAGGGAAGCCTATCTAAATTGGTGCTACGAGAAAATAGGGACGCCCGCTAGCGGCTGCTCCATGCACTCCAATCGTTGGGCTTCGTTGTGCTTCGGCGCTCTGTGTTCGAGAATATTCGCAGCAGGCTCCGGTGTCCCGCCACGCATCAGTCAGCTAACTCGTGACGTACTGCTGTATGATAGCTCCAGTCTTCACGTCCATGTCCCATACCACAAGTCCAGTCTCACGTCCTCTGGGTGCATCTCCACAGCAGAGCACAATTCATCGACATGGCGTTCCTAGTGCGACGGCCTTTCGCCGTGGCAGGCACTCTCGCCCGCGAAGTCCAACAATCGACACCCGCAGCGCGAACGGCATTTCGAAGCTTCCAGTCCTCCGCACAACAGCCCATCAAGCAGACCGCGTTCAAACAGGCGACGCCACTTGTATCGAAGCAGCAGAATGTCCTCAGGCAGGCATTTCAGAAGAGCAGATCATATCAGACACAGGCACCACCGAATCCTCTCGCACAGGGCAACTTGACACAACGCCTGATCTACGGAGGCGCCATCTTTGGTGGTACATTGCTCGCCATTAACCTGATCTTCAATCGCGAAACGCGGGAAGATGGAGGCATGCCACCGTATGAGAGAAGCTACTTGAACGACACATTCCTGCATACAGGTCTCGGTGAGTATAGACAATAGTCAGCCACCGCGTGAATCAACCTCGGACTGACCAATGTCACAGGAATCGGCATCATCGGCATCGCCGCCCGCACCCTCCACGCCACCGGATGGTCCTACCGCCTCATGTCCGCGAACCCATGGCTCGTCCTCGGTATCGGCCTCGTCGGCTCTATTGGCACGATGATGGGATGCCGCGCTACACCACCTGAGAACTACGTCCTCAAGTACTCCCTCTGGGCTGGCTTCAACTTGACTCAGGCTGCGCTTCTCTCGCCACTGCTCTTCTTCCACCCTGCGATTCTGGCCCGCGCTGGTCTCTACACTGTCGGACTTATGGGATCTATCGCTTTCGTTGGCGCTACGGCGAAGACGGACAAGTACCTTTACATTGGTGGACCTCTTCTGGCCGGTGTGGCGATCGTGGCACTGTCTGGACTTGCGCCACTGGTTCTGCCGGCTACGGCGACGAGGGCGTTGATGTGGACCGAGAACCTTTGGCTGTATGGAGGTCTTGCTGTCTTTGGCGGCTTCACTCTCTACGACACGCAGAAGATCCTGGCCCATGCAAGGATGGCTGAGCGCGGCTTGTTTAAGCGAGATGCTGTCAATGAGTCGATTTCGCTTGAGCTTGACTTCATCAACATCTTTGTGAGGATGGTGCAGATTTTGGCGATGCAGCAGGGGAGGAGGAAGTAAGAGAAGATGAAGAAGAAGGAGAGTTCACTTTAGCGGCACTATGGTACAAGGCGTTAAGAGGCAATATGCCTTGGAAGTTCATGGTACAAAGTGTAATGCTATTATTCCCTTAAGCAGTTCACAGATATGCAGTGTACCGAAGTCCCTGCTCAAGCCACCCTCTTTGGACAGGTATCTATCATGTCTGCGACGTAAAGAGGGACAACAAGGCGATGCGGCAACAACACTTGTTGCTACGGGAGCCACGTGAGCCAATCATGCCTGCTCTGCGATTGTCTGTCGTGTTATGGTATCCACTTACGGGCACATCTGCACTTTTCTCTGCTTTTCTCTACATCCATACTTGGCAACGACATCTTCTTCTCGTTCCTTGCTCCTAGGTCCGATCTTCAGATGTACGATAGAAGGTGTAATCTCCATCAGGTATCCTGTGCCCACTTTGGCATCGAGCACAACAACGTTGCCAGTCGTCCAAATAGGTCGCCAAAGTAGAACGCGAAGGCATGGTAGACCAGTGGATGTCTGCATATGTCTCTGAAGCGCCCAAAGTCGTGCAAGGCGAAGAAGAAGGGAGGCGGTGAACCTAGCAAGAGCGGCGTATGCATATAGAAAGGCTGCATCGTGTTCGTGGTCAACAGGAGAACCAAAGAGCTCACTCCGTACTGGCTCGAGTCAAGAGCTGGAGATGGTAGACCAGTGGATGATTGCAGATGTCTCTGATATACCGCAGCGACCCAAGGGACATCAATGAGTGATACAGGGGCTGTACATGTGTTTCGGTGGCGGCTGCAGGTCCGCCGTCGACGAGGGATGCCACTAGCCTGCTGGTGCTGGTGCTGGTGCCAGCAAGTAATGCTGTTATAGGATTTTTGAGCTTCCCCAGGAGGCCCGCCAGGATATCTTTGGAGATGGCGTGCAGACAGAGTCAGCACCAGGGGTTCTTACTCCTTTTCACCCCAAAGTCTGATAGCTAACAAGTCGTCCTGGACGGTAGCCCAGTGGATGTCTGCAGATGTCTCTAAATAGCGGTAGCGAGGCGAGTGCTGGTGACCTTGTATAGGCCACGAGCATTGATGTTTCAGTGACAAGTATAGCACATCTTCGAGGAATGGCGGTGCTGCATGCAGCTGGCTACCATGATAACTTCGTCAGCGGCGATAGCTAAAGTCGGTAGCGAGGACGCAATTGGCCGTGAGATGGCCGGGACTTGCAGGTCTGGTATGCAGCCGATGACTTCGCAAGCCGTGGCTGCGATACAAGCCGGTCCGGATCATGTATTGCGACTATTGCTTCAATGCCGGTAGCCCGACGAAGTGTAGTCGCTCTCGAAATTCGCTGAGTGGCTGATCAGGAGAGCAGGACTTCGGGATCTAGTGGATGCTCATGAGCTTGTTTAGTGCCGAGAATTAGCATTCACTCGCCTTTCGTATATCGCAAAAGCGGGTCCGAGCGGAGGACGAAGATATGTGGGTACCTCAGTTATGGCTGTACAGCTCATTGGCAATGTTCCAGCCTGATGTCGAACACCACAATAGTACTGCAGCACATTAACGCATGCATATACGGCTCTCGAAAAGGCACACTCACTGACAACAGTGTAACCTGGGCATCCACTACGACTGGCGCAGCATGCAACGATCTCATTATGCCAAGATACGAGGCCTCGAGTGATGTGCTTAGAGCGGAAGGTTATTGACTGTCACCGCCTCAAAATCTGGGAGGACTTCCGCATTTTCCGTGGAAGCAGGTGTGGCGCTGAGACATTCGGACCCGGAACCAGCTTCTTATTCTCCCTAAGGCAAAAATCGTAACATACCGTAAGCCCTCTTCACACGAGTGGTGGTTCCGAGACGGACGTTAGTGGGTGTCTGCATTCGCACTTTAATGCCGGTGGCTAGCAGCACTTCCCAGAGGCGTTGTTGAGTATAAAGTACGTACTGCCACACAAAGTAAGCTTCGCCACCAAGATGATTTTCCCGATGAGTCTTGATAAATGCTGCGTGGGGCAAAGGCTATGCGCATGCGGTTAGGATACCGTCACTCCATCCTCTGCCCGCTGAAAAGACTCGAGCGGTATTGTCAATGATGTCGTTCTAGCGACATCCTTTCCGTGCGAGGCAGCACTTGACAACTGGTCAGGATCTGTCTGCAAGCTTCGAGTGCAGTCAAACTATAGCAAATCTAGTATGCTGCTTCTGCCTCGCATATGGTAGCTATAATGCAAGTGCTCGGTCTACCCTGGCAAGACACAAAGCGTAGTCGAGCTGGTTGGAGGTCATTCGCTAGAGGTCGTGTCCTTTGCTCCGGCCATCAGCGGGTGTCTGCATTTCTCATATACCATGGTAGCGATAGCAGGAGGCCATCTCCTGTACAGCCATGCAGTAAGAAAGCATGACAGAACGCTGTTGCCGGCTTCAAGCTGTGCCATTCGTTCTGCTGAGGCGGAGACCATCGGTTGGACGCAGATCAAGATGTATTGCGGTAGCGAGGTGAGCGGCGACATGATGTAGAGTGCGCAATGTATGTAGATGCCGTGGAAATTGCTGGCTTCGGTGATCGCAAACCCAAAGGTATCGCCGCCGCCACGAGACAAGGCCGAACCACGGATTTCTCGAACCAGGGTATACTACTGTACTGTAGTCATTCCGGATTGGGGCGGCAATTTTGAGGAACTTCAAAGCTTTTCTTTCCCTCCTATTGACCGCGTCTTGGACGGTAGAATATGTGCAGCTCGCTTGTCAAGTAGAACTAGAACTATCCCGTTACATGATATCAAAACGTGACAAAACTGGACGATGAACTCTTATATTTCTATACATCTATGACGTTGCACGAACGAGATCTATAGGTTCTTTACATGTCAATAAGTTAATCGGACATCGCTTTTAAACTCTGAACATCGCGAAAACAAACTCTGAACATCGCGAAAACATGCGCGATCATGCCCAACTGTCCCCCCCCCCTCCATGTCCGTCCGTACCGTAGCGTAGGCATCGCAGAACATCGGCGTGGGGACAGTGGCTGTGGTGCGGTTGCAGCACGCATTTCAAACCAGGCAAGAAGGCAGACACCAGGACACAACGGCGGAGGTGATCCTCATCCAGCATTCTGAGTCAGTCTCCCTCGTGGTTTGCTCGATCCACCGTCAACGGCTCGGACACCAGAGGCAGTCCGCATGGACAGGGAATGTTGGTACGCAATCGCAACGCAGCCGGACGGCATAAAGTGTGTTCATCGCAAACCTTCCCACTAAGGACGCCAAATGCTGCAGACAGGGTGTGTGATCTCGAGCAACGGCATGGTGATGATGAGCTGGCTTCGCTGCGGCGAGGCGGGCGCGTAGAGGCAGACGCAAAGCTTCGGTGAGATGATGCAGCCAAGACAGCCATTTTCCATGTCTCAGCGAGGTCTGGTTCGCCAGCACATGATGGCTTGCAGGGAACCGTGGGAGAGGATGAGATGAAGCACAGGTATACTTTGTACCCTCCCGAAAAAAGAACATCCATCGCCGGAGAGTTTTTACCGTGGCCCAAAAACGAGGCAGGATCCGGCTACCCAAGATGCCGGGATATCTTCTTCCTTGATAACCTTCTCCGAGACATGTACACATCAGCAGACACCGCGAGACAGTCTCACATCTCATCGACAGTGTCATCCTCTGTGCGCGAGCGATCTGGTTGACATGCGCCGACATACAAGTCGTCGTTTGTGCAGGAAAAGGCTATGGATCGGGTCGAGGCGTGCGAACGAACAGCTGCAAACCAAGAGGCCGCGCCATGCAAGATCATGCAGCTAAGGAGCGGGAAAGAGGTCAGCTGCGCGAGTACATGCAATATGCACAAGAGATCGAGCTAGGACGATGAACCAAAGGGACTACATACACGTCTGAAGTGCCCAGAGGAAATGCCATCTATGCTGGGTGCCTTCAAGAACGCTGCACAAAAGCAGTCCTGCCGAGCAGTATTCCGAGTGAGATATGATAGCGCGTCCAAGTAGGTTTCTCAGGAGGATGAACAGGCAACGCCTTGCGAAACTTCATCAAAAGGCGGACGCTTCTCGGCGTCTTGCTCTCTACAACCATTCGAACTGACGACCAGGACCACAACGTAGCGAAGTTCCCGAACCATGCTCCTCACCCATAGCCACCTCCATCTTCACACTCCTCCCAAGTCTACATACCCCATGATGGTGACTTTTCCGAACGAGTGACATTGTTGTGCTCTAGTGTCGGCCGCGCAACTTGGTGGCATAGCAGGAATTCTGTGCCACCTTCCATGCCTCTCGAGAAGCCCTCCCCACCAGAATCATCGCATATCCAGCAGCAGGAATGGCACGAATGCGATGCACTTTGGGAAGCCGAGACCAGAAATTCTGTACAAGCATTCACTCTTTGATTCAAGTCTACGCCAGGGCAATCTGTCTATCGCTTCGTGGTATCGTGACGCTTCAAGCAAAACTCATATCTCACACACACACACAAAGTCTAGTTCTACTTCTCGGTCTCTCTGATCTTCTGGGGTTTACAAGACGATGACCTGCATCGTTGGGGTGGTAGGACAGTCGGGCAGCTGGTCGGGTATACTACGAAGCTCCTAACCGCCATACGTCCCCAGCCCGAGCGTGTCTTGACCACCAAAGAGACCTTGTCCCAGACCTGTCAAACACAAGAAAGTCAGCATAAGCACAACCAAAGCTGAATTGTTCGCAGGGAGGCAGAGACGCGCAGTGCCCCGCAAGGAGCTGTCTCGAGTCGGCTGCGCGCTATGCCTTCCTGCCTTGGGTAAACGTACCTAGATTACCGTCGAGTGCCCAGCTAAGAGGATCGAAGACCGCGTTGCCGCCAAAGGGAGAGTCCCAGTCCAGACCTGCAAGGCTCCCGGGCTGATTGCCAAGGTCTATGCCGTTGCTTGGGGGAGGCATGCCATCGGGAAGACCATTTGACGGTTGAGGAGTACCGCCAGGGCCGGTCTCGCCTGGGAGCGTTGTGGGATGCTCGACTGCTTGCTGCAGATTGTTGCTACCGGCGTTGCCAACACGCTCTCGCCAGCGCCAGATAGCGTCGTACAGGACAGACAGAGACGACCGACATCGGACTTTAAGTTGAAGGTTGTCGGTGTCACTCGAAGGTGTCTCATTCTTGAACAGCTTCTGCTCGCCGGAGCCACTGCTTTGCCACAACTGCGCCATGACTTCGGCCAAGCGCTGGGGCAAGTCGTTAGATCGCACGCTCAACTGCCGCAAGCCCTTGACAGTGCGCGCGAAGAGTGTGCGACCTTGCACGATGTCGACGTGCGTGGCGTAGAATGAGTTCAAGATCTTGAGGAGAACACAAGCCGCAGCTAGCATCATCTGTTCAATGTATCGTGGAACATGGGAGAACTGAGCTGATGGCATATTGTTGAGGTGCTCGAGCATGGCAGAGGCTGCAATGTAGACGTTCCTCAGGTCGGCATAGTAGTTGGCCTGGTTTGGCTTGTCGAAGAAGGCAGTGAGCCGCAGATGCAGGCCGGCGGCCTTGAGGAATAGCACTTCGAGAGCTGCAGCGTCATCGCACAATGATGGATCGGTGTCGCTGTTATAGTAGGCAGACTTCCGAGAGTTGCTCGTTGACAGGACTGTGACTTCAAGCTCACCTAACTCTCGCGCATACATGTCGATTTGTAACCCACGTTGTGCTTGGTCCACTTCGACAATGTGATCACGCTGCATGGTATATAGCGTCCTTGTGACAGTGTCGCAAAACTTCTCGATCTGACATCTTGTCTGTAGTTCTGGCTTCATGCGGTCGAGGTGCAGTCCATACGTGAACCATGCCCATCGAGCCAATGGAGGTTGGCCGTTACCGGTTGCAACATTCTGTGCCACAATGTTGACGGTCGCCCAGGTATTGAGACGATCGGCAATGTCCTCTTCTCGAAGGTCGATGCGGAAGCGGCTGAAGTCTTGCGCGTGAGATGGTCTGTGCAAGCCGTATTGCATGGCAAGCTGGAACATGATGCCACAGAGCATCATTGTTGGCTCTTGACTTGTCGATGAATTCGGTAGAGGCCAAGCGCACAGAAGAGCCAAAGCCTTGCAAACATGATATGACTGAGGTACTCCCGAAAGCGTAGTCCAAAGCAGCTCCTCGAGCGGACGCTGTAGCTCCATGTACAGACCTGGTTTCTTATCGTAGCGACGGCTCGCCATTGCGACGATGGCCCAGTGCAGCAGAACATGCTCATCATAATAGTATTTGTACGTCATCGATGGGTTGAGCACTGGTAGGAAAGCATGGTAGTGCTGAAAGTATTCGCGGTAGAGATCGTTCAGCTGTGTCTCGGTCAGCGTTACTGGTCCGAGTGTATGTGTCGAAGTGCCAGGCGTAATCGATGGATAACTCGTCGGTGCTGATTCGCGATATCCTTGGCTCAAGTCTAGCAAGCTTCTGGATGCCGCAGCTTCGCTTGCTCCCAAGAATGTGCTTCCGCCAGCACCCATCGGCGCAACTGGAGCTCCCGCTGTCGGCGATGCTTGATAGCTGCCGGTATAGCTGGACTCTGCTCGTGGTGTCTCTTCCGGTAAATGCATACCCAATGCTTCGAAGCGCGCTAGCTTGGCTTTGCACTGAGCCAGCTCCTTTGCCATTTCTTCGTGCTGGGCCCGCTTGCCCAGCCTCTTGAAGTCATTGTCGATACTGCATCTCAGATTATGCTTAATGCATCGATCACAAGGCTTGTATGTCTCGCCCTGCCGAACAGAAGGGTATTAGCTATGCGAAGGTATTGCGTGGGAAGGTCTTTAGTGCGAAATTCAGCATCGAGGCATGCGCGCGCGGCTTGAAGCGACCTCATAGCAGCGTGTATCTGTCTGAGCTGCACGCTATGCCTTCCTGCCTGCAGTGTACGTACCGGTCCTGCGACAACATTGCATCGTAGCTGTACACACAACCAAAGTCAGTACATCATGCCCATGAGTCATGCCTTTCCGATGTATCAAGACGAAAAGAGTGCTTTCCTGCGCCCGTGGAACACACCTTCTGTTGCCTACAGTCATTACATGCCCGCTTCACCCCCGGTTGATGCCTCTGCTTATTGCCGTTGGACTGGGAAAGGGCAGGACTGCCCGCCGAGGCTGCCCCGCCGACCTCTGGACTGTTGTTCTCGACATGCTGCTGCTGCTGCTGCTCCGCCGGCGCAATGCTACTCCGCTTTCTCTTTCGTGCTCCAGCCTCGTCTCCAGCAGCTACGGGCGATGCCAACGTCGGGCTTGTCGTTTGTGGCGATATCAAAGCGACATGTGAAGGGTCGAACGAGGTACCGGATGCCCACGACATCGCTGCAACAATTGGGGATACCGAAGACCGGAGGCGCCTTGTCGATGCGATATCGCAGGCGGGGAACATGAAAAAGCTCACTCAAGCCCAGCCGTGGGAACTAGTCAGATGCGGATCTTGCCGTGCTGCTAAGATACATCACGTGAAGGGCGCGAAAGCATTAGATCGCGAATAAGACGCGTTCCTTTTCCCTAGGTAATCATTGCAATACTCATGCTGCTGCTGCTGCTGCGGGAGGTCCACTGTCACGCCTTTGTCGCTGTAGCTCGAACAGATTACTATCTGTGCTTCGCTAGACACGGACACTGATCTTTGTTTGATCACTATTCAGGAGCTGATCCAGAAGATGGGAATGGAGGATCTCAACGACTGGGGGCCATTCTTGCAGCAGTTCATTTCTCACGAATCTGGTAAACACAGTTGATTTCATCATCGATTCGAAGGCGATTGAGCGCGACGAGTGACAGCAAGCTCCGTGGAAAGAGCATTGACAAAGCCAGAGCATGAAAGAAAGATCGCCAGAGCCACACGAGGTGAATGAAGCTGAAATCAGACGACATATCAAAGAATCCGAAGGAAGGCCTCCATCTTTTAACGTACCGTCGTTTCTGAAGGTAAGCGTGTGCCGAAAGTCACAGATACTGCCTTGGCTGCGAAGAGGTTTATGTACTCCACAACGTGCTTGTCTTAAAACGCTATTGTTCGTGGGTTATGGTGTTGGTCTTGCGATGGGTCTTCATGGTCCCAGAAGGCTAGACTTTAGAGTAGCAGGTAAGGGTATTATATGTTCATCGTGGGAGCACCTGCTGGACCAAGCGAGCATCTTCACCATGAAGTTAGTGTAGTCCTGTCTCGCCTCCAATAAAATTTGGTGAGCATTGCTGCTAGTATGCAGCTTGGCGCTCGTCTGGCCCGGTCCCTGTGTACTTCCTCGCCCGCCGCCTTTACAAGACTCCCAGAACAAGATCGAAAAATTGTATGTGAACCATCCCGGCGTACGACGGTCCCTTTGGGCCGTGGTCCAACGTGCCCGTGTCCGGCACGCAGGCGCCTGAGCTCTGCGAAGACTGCCCAGAACTTCTGGAGGACACGCTGTCGGGGTGCGGCCACCGGCACGGGCAGAACAGCGGCGGGTCCAGTAAGTAAGTCACACTCTGTCCCTCATACCCAATCCCTTCCTAGCCTTGGCAGGCAAGCTAGCATCCGACAGTAAACGTCAACATCCCCGTGTCTTCGACCAGTCGATCAAGCACGGGACGCACGCACCATCATGAAGCTGCCACAACAGCGCAGTCCCTGTCTCGTACAAAGGGTCACGCAAGCGACTGGAGCTTCAACATTTTCATCGTTGTTCAAGCCAGGAAAAGACGCCAAGTTGAGACCATCATATACGTACGCGGAAGGAGCCGGAACGACCATTCCTCATCCAGCTCCCATCTTGGCTGACGCAGCAGCGTCCGGCGTCTCCTTCGGGACTTTCTGGCATTTTGACCCCACCACATGTACGTGTTTGCCCTTACCTGCGTGACCTGCTTGTTGCTTGCCTGCTGTGATCTCATACCAGGAAACGACCCTTCTCTCCACCACTTTGGCCTGTTTTAGACCTTGCGACCGCCAAGTCACTGACCCGCCCTACTAGCACCGCCATCACCCCCACCACCACCACCACGGCACGATGGTGCTGGGACATCGGAAGAACTCGCTGACCAGTAGCACCCGGTCCAGCCTTGAGACTGGCCGCAGCGAGGATGAGGGCGGCGACGAGACGGTTGTGAGCGACGAGCAAGGGAACGTCCTTACCCATATCATCTCGCAGTTGCGCCCCGGTGCCGACCTTTCACGAGTGACATTACCCACCTTCATCTTGGAGCCGAGGTCGATGCTGGAGCGCATCACCAACTTCATGGCGCATCCAGAGACCCTGCTCCAAATCCCCACCATTGACGACCCGGTAGCACGCTTCGTTGCAGTCACTAAGTTCTATCTAGCCGGATGGCACATCAAGCCTCCAGGCGTCAAGAAGCCACTGAACCCAATCCTCGGCGAGGTGTTCACGGGATACTGGGACTACCCCGACGGCACGAAAGGCTACTACATCTCCGAACAAACATCACATCACCCTCCAAAGTCCTCGTACTTCTTCATGGCCCCCGAACACCGCATACGCATCGACGGCACTCTCAAGCCCCGCAGCAAGTTCCTGGGCAACAGCGTTGGATCGTTCATGGAGGGCATTGCAGTCCTGCGGTTCCTGAGCAAAGGCGAACGATAGTATGTCTCATTCATTGCAAAAACCGCATTTGGGTACTGACTTGTACCAGCTTTGTCACGCAACCAAACATGTACGCTCGCGGCATACTTTTCGGGAAGATGAAGTACGAGCTCGGCGACCACGCGATTGTACGATGTCCAGAGACTGGTCTCGAAGCGGACATTGAATTCAAGGTCAAAGGCTGGGTCAGCGGAGGCTACAACCAGATAGCCGGCTACATCAACGACAGCAAGACCGGCAAGCACCTCTACGAAGTCAGCGGACACTGGCATGATAAAATGTACATCAAAGACCTAGCGACAGGCAAGAAAGAGCTGTTCTTCGACGCCGCACACGCGAAGCCGAGCTTTCCGAAGAGCCGGCCTCTGGAAGAGCAGGCACCACGCGAAAGCCAGAAGTTATGGCACAGCACGACGCAGGCAATCAAGAAGGCAGATCAGAAGACAGCCACTGACGAAAAGTCTCGCATTGAAGACGAGCAACGGAGAGAAGCCGCGGAAAGAGGCGACAACACATGGCAGCCGAAGCTATTCAAGCCGGCACCATCAGGAGATGAGCAGAACTTGGACTGGGTAATCGACGCACACGTGGACGATCAAGCGCCACCACAGAAGCAAGTGGAACAGATTCTCGCGATTGCCCCGATACTACCAGGGCAGGGTGCAGACAATAAGCAGTTCCAAGAAAACGAGAGGCTTCCCTCCCAGCAAGGCAAAGACGCACCGCACGCGCAGACAAGCCAAGCTCTTACACAGACGACGCAGGATACAGCAGCGGCAGGGAGTCTGATCGACTTCAGCGAGAACGACAATCCCATCCAGCAAACACCATCGACACAGTCGCATCAATCTACACAGTCCGCCCCGCAGAACACACAACATCAACCTATACAACTCTCAAATACGAACGCAGCGCCAAACGGACTGCAACAACCACTGACCCCATCAAAGTCCGAGCCAAAGAGCCATGGACCAACGGTGGCTGGAAAGTACGGCGAACGAGGCATAGTGAGGACAGACAGTACCGGAGGAGATCAAGACGTTTTTCACGATGCCGAGTCATAGCTGGCCACCATACTTCTTACGATGAGGAATTCTATCGCCGATTTGCAATGATTGTCATGGAAAAAAGTATCGACAGCGTGAGATGATGATGTACTTACTTTGGGCAAGCCGCTTGGCTTCAATGGGCGGGAGTTACAGGTAGCGCATATACCATGATTGAAAGCATGAGCGTTGACACTTTTCAACAAAGCGCTTCAAGCCTTCCATCCGAAACCATTTTACAGGCCCATGCTGCTACCCACATACCGCATCTGTAATGACCTAGCAAGCGAGCAGAGGAATACGTAGAGGGCATCACGAAGAGTACCTCTGACTATCGAAGATTGGACGAGACGGTTACGTCGGTATGAGTATCGACAAACGTACTTGGTAACACACCTAACCTTGCAGGTATAACATTCTCTCGTCGTTCAACGGAACACAGGCTTGGCAGCACACCCATGCGAGGAGACCGCGGGATACTTTCCCTCCTCACGCCAGAAGAACTTCCTCCAGGCTGCACAATCTGCCGGCGAGCTTCAGCCACATTCTGGACGACAAGCCGCTCTGGTTTCACCACATTCGCTCGTCCGTGCTCTTCACCTTGGAACCTCAGCTCGCCTCGATCGATTGCTCTCGTCAGCTCCATCGGGGTCTGCACCGTAGGGTGTCTCCGCTGTTTCCAAAACGACTTCAAATCATCCTTCCACCTCGACAAACTCGACCCAACACTACTGCACCCGCACCTAGGACATGGCAACCACCGATACCGCGCATGCAAATTCCGCAAGCAAAACGGTGGGACCCCGCTCCAAAATGCCTTCAGGCTCGGCAGACAGGCGCACACAATCGCCACATACACCTCGCTGCAACTGAAGATCCCCAGAATCGAATTGGTGTAACTCGTTCCGCTCGAAGTTGCAACCCCGATCAAGCTCTGCAGCCTCACTGCCGCTAGCACGAAGGGCAATCCCCCAAGGAGGAAGAGCGCCCCTATTAGCACCTTCTGTCTTGTGGGCAGTCGCAAGCTTCGGATCCATGGCAGCGGCAACACAGTACAGATGAAATCCAGTACCATCGCCAGTGTGGAATTGAGGAGATAGAGCACCAGCCGCGGGAAACACCATCCCGAGTCTACGTCTTCCGGACGCCAGAATCTATGCACTGGAATGCAGATTACAATGCTGGAGATTGTCGACCAGAGCATGTTGACGATGTTGAAGATTAGGAGGGTGTACATGAAGTATTTTGTTCCGCCGGCTTGGGTTTGGGGGAAGATGCGGATGTATTGGAGAATTACGGAGGTGCGGGCGAAACCTGGAGGTGTTAGATGTGGTTATGAATTTGAAACGGAGTATCACATGAAGCTGGTTAGAAAGCTCTTCGGGGCTATCGTACGTACCGATGGCTAGGTGATAACTCCATATTGAAGACCAGAAGGCTCTTAGGAGATTTTGGTTCACGGTCGTGGAGAAGTCGGTGGAGATAGTGCCGAGGCCGTAGTGGACCTGTTGCGGGTGGGTGTAAGTGAAACGACCACGACAACCAGCAAAGAGGACATGGATGAGGCATATGGGCAGACGCCACAGTGCAGGCGTGGAGCTATGGAGTGGATTGAAGGGTCGTAGCATACTTGCACGCCCATGCAGATACTCAAGCCGAGTGCAAAGACCAGTGCTACGACGATGGTGTAGTCACTGCAATTCCGCCGTTAGCCCACAACGATATGAAAGATATTATGCTTCCGAGTACGTACTCATGCCCAGCGTTCCTTCTCAACAAGATTTGCGTGTACAGCCTGCACGCCACTGCCAACGTCGCCAAGCTCATCAGCACAATCACAACAATGAGCACTGTACTGCCCGAGACGCGCTGACGCATTACATGTTGGTTCTTATGACTTGACTGCGACCAGAACGGTTCGTACATCTCCCGCACCACGGGCATATAGACGTATTGTAGCACAGGCGAAACGGTGGCGATTGCCGTCAGAGCAAGTTACAACCAGGAGCTGCATCCGGCAAGCCGGCCGCATTGAATTCGTATCTAAGTTCTTGGTGCAATCCCCCCGATTGGCTTGGACTGCGATCTGACAAGGCCCTACCTAGTCGCTCAGCCAGGTACAATTTGAGAAGCTTGGATGTCATTACGGGATGTTACTTGCTTGACCGGACAGGCTCCGCGAGCTTACATGCGAGATGAATCTCTTGTCTTTTTCACCAGCAATGAGCTGTGTAGACCCTGTAATGTACATACGGAGACGCGGCCAAGACATAAAGCTGAGCTGACCAACACGATTGGGCGCTCGACATCCATGATCGTCTTGGGCATCTCACCATTTCTTTGGGCCATATCCCGTGTTCGACATCGAGGCATGAAGGCGCGCCGCGGCAATTCGGTAGGTCACAGTGTCTGTGTATCATCATAGACCTGTTCAGGGAGATATTTACCAAAGACAGGCTCTCCAGTAGCCTGTCTTTGCTCGCTGAGGATTGCATAATCGCATGGTGCGAAAGAACACAACACGAACCGGCCACAGCTGGTCCGTGCCGCTTTTGAAGCAATCGTGCTGGCGGTCGAAAGAAAACTCCATTGGTATTGTACTGTGCATGAGCGATGCATGGGTATCTATACTATACGATTGCTTATTTCAGAAGCTTGCTGCTCCAGAGACTTGAGAATCCAGAAATTCGCTCATTGGAAAAATTGCTCATCTAAGCACTTGCTCATCCGGCCTGATTTGCAGCAGCGATAGCACCAAGTCCAGTGCCACCATAGGGAGACTCAATGCTGTTAGTATCCATTGGCATGTCTGGGGTATCCTCATTGACATCATCGTCCTGAATCTCAATGGCTTCCGTCTTCGCAGCTGTACCATTGGTTCCAGAAGGTCCTGCAACAGTGTTACTAGATGGCCTCCCAGCTGTTTGGGAGCCCTCAACGCTGTCATCAAGCTCGTCTTCTTCTCCCATGCCGTTGACCTCTGGCCAAAGCCGCTCCCACAGGTAGATCACCTGCTGAAATTGAATCTCGCAACGATTGAGTTGTTCTCTGCCAGCGCCGGTCGTCTCTGCGTTAGCCAGCTCGTCGACAATGGCTCGGCAAGCCTCGACGAACTTGCTGAACTCGCGAGATGTCCAGTTGGGAATTAGCGCTTCCTGCAGTGCTGAGATGTGCTGGTCTGAACCGTTGGAGGGACGGACTGAGGCGGGAGCGTTGGCGAAGCTGTCCATTTGCGGTTGCGAGTGCGTGAGGTATGAAGGTACGGTGTAATTAGAAGATGGCACGTTGTTGACGAAGTTGGAAGCGTATTGCCATGAAACGCAATAGCACTGGGATATGTGTCAGCAAGGCAGTAATGAGTCCAAAAGGTCTGCAAAGCTCACATGTTCCGTCGCCCAAAGCACAACCATACCTTCCAGCAGCGTCGATCGTGTATCCGCTGCGCTCATGAGAAGGTCGATGTACGCTTTGGTGATTGGTGCTGGTAGCTCGCCATCCGTCTGGATCGCGTACTTTCGTTTTGTGTTTTCGATGAAGTCGATTTCTTTGCGAAGATTGCTGACAGTGGAGATGAGAAGATCAAGTGCACGATACTGGGTGTTCTGTTTGCTGTTGCTTGTTTCTGGGAGTCGTACTTTGCCGATGAGGGACCCGATGAAGGAGACCATGGCCCGCGAGATGTGGCTGTTCTGACCGAGCCTGCAATGTGTCAGCGCGTCAACGACCAACTCATATTATATGGCGTTGTTACGCACCAGTGAGACAGCGCATTGGCCGAGAGAGTGCCACAACCAGCATGCGAGAGGAACTGCTGTTGTGTTGCCCTGCTGGTCTTATCCGGCCATTTGTTGATGAGATGGTTTACCAGCGAGGGAGCCGGACGAGAGGGCGGTGGCATCCGTACAGCGGGGCCGGCATGGGGTCGTTGTCCTGCTGAAGAAAGCTAGTTAGTCACATGCGAGCAGCGAGCGCAGGTGAGTCACTGGAGAATGCCTCGAGACCACCAGGCCTTCCGTCTAAGCTTTCCGCCATGCCTTCCTGCATTCTATCTGCGTACCTGAGAGCTGGAGATTGGGGTTTGGCGCGCCACCCCGCCAGATATCTCTTCCGCCGTTGTTGGAGGGGGCTCCGCCTGGGGTGACTTCGAGCTCGGCATTTGCAAGGGCTTGCTGTCCTTCCGACGAAGCCAAGAAGTTCTGACAAGAAACGAGATGCTCGACTTGTCGTGTGCTGTTCTTTGCTCGCACGTAGCCGCAGCTCAGACACCGCACACGCATGGTTTTCTGGCCATGAATCTCATCCTGGAACTCATCGTAAAACTTGGTTAAATCCAAGTTGCGTCCTCGCGGAATTGTTGGCGTAGAGTTGCTGGGCGGCCGGTCATATGCATAGGGAGCATGACTGTTATTGTATGGGTTTATGGCGCTGTTTTTACAGAATATCAGCCTGACCGTAACAATGTATTATCATATCGTCGTCGATAACACGTGCATTAGCACTGTGGAGAAGGGTGTGTCGATTTGCTGGCGCTTACTGTGGATCTCCACGTTCCCAGGCATCCAGGGTCAAGCTGTCCCGCTTATTGTATTTGTTAGGGGGAGCCAAGTCCTGTCCATTTCCAGCTTCACGCCACGATTTATACTGTGGACAGGTGAGGAGATGCGCCTTCTTACGGTTTAATGTCTTCACGGATCCGGTCCAGTTGTTGCAGTGGACACATTGGACCGTCTCGCCGAGATGCTCGCTGTCGACCAGCTTAAATTGCGCGTGCGTGTAGTTGTCCGGAGGTCGAGGCATCCTGGATGCGCCCGAAGAGAGGGAATCGATAAAGGCGTTGTACAAGGGCGGAATCACATGCGCTAGTCCGATCAGGCTGCAGGCAAAAAAGCAGAGCGACGACGTCTTGATACAGACGTGTCAGCGATGCACGCGATTATTGAGTCGATATGGGAGGAATAAGGAGAGCGCAAGGAAGAAAACGCCGCATTTCTGGTACGGCAGCTCCCGTTGAGCACAGACCGTCGCGCTACGTATAATTGTGCCGTGCGCGATTTGTGACTTCTATCCTATCTTGGTTAAGCTAGCCAATATAGACTCTAGAATGTCTGTTATTAGTGAGTAAATCAATGGAGACACCATGTGCTCTGGTACCTCCAACATGCTTCAGTGACCTCCAGGAAAGGCCGCCATTACCGCTGAATTATAGCAAGACTCACTAGCCGTGAGCTCGAGGAGTATAGATCGCGGTTCGAGGCAGACACACGACTGCCCGTGACACACGTGGATGCTCATCAGTCCTCGTTCCAAATTTAAATCGAGCGGCCTCATGTCACAGCGACCGAATGCCTCTAAAGAATATATGAACATGCTGTTTGAAGTTTATTGATAGACCGGGTCTCCGCGTGTCACACGCTTCGCCGTGCACTCCCGAGTAACTTCCTGCATCGGTTCAGTCTAGCAGGCAGCATGTCTCGGTCCGGCCAGATCGCTACCGCCTCGTCATGGCCTTTTCCTTCAAAGACGATGACGCCATCTTCTCATCGCCAAGTGCTGCAACAGTGGTAACGACAACGACAAGCGCATTGCCTACACCAATACCGGCTACCATAACATCAACAAAAACAACAGACATCACCATGGCTGCGACCATGTCTGCACTAGCTGGCTCGACCATCATCACAGTCGTCGGGGATCGCTCTGAAAATCCTCGCAAGTGCCTGTATCCTTGCGAGTGCCTACAGATCTCCAGATCGATAATGCGCCTATGCCAGTAAGGGAGCGCTCGATAGCCAGCATAACATCGGAATAGGGGCAGAAAGGGCAGAGACGCCTTCTGTTCCTTCAAGGTGTAGCCCACAGAGCGAGTTGTGGAGACGAACGCCCGAGATTGTTGTCTGCTAAACATATCCAACCGGCAAGAGCTCCAGGTTGCGGAGTACAAAGCAGTCACAGTCATCGAGCGGGAGGCGTGCGACGATCTCCTGAGAGCCTGCGTCCGTGGAGCAGTACAAAAAGCTCTTCCGTACGTAGTAACCATCTGTTCGCAAACCGCTGTTGTCTGTCAAATTTAGCGGATTTAGTACGGGGGTGCATGGAGCTCCGGTCGGCCTTGGTCGTATGACAGGTCGTGTTGGCAGCATTGCTTCCACGTTTTCTTGCGTAATCAATCGTACTGTGCAGTATTCCGATTCTGATGGCTCATCTTTCATTCCATAGCCCTTCTGTACTCTCCTGGCATAATTGCTGAAAAGGCGTTTTGGGTGTTGGGAAGGGCATCAGAGATTGCGAAGTCATTCATATGCTCACGATACTGAACCTTTCTTGTTCCTTCGGATGGCAATGGTAGATTCGGGTTGCCCGATTCGGCGGCAATGGAGCATCGAGTGCTTCACTTGGTTCGAGTATGCGGAACGATTCGCTGGGGCATCGAACGCGCCGCCAACGATGGCAGAGTACCATTGAGCTGTAAGGATAGCTGAGGCGGTATCGCGTCATGCAGTAACAATTATCGTCGCATCCGCAAGCGCTGTTAATCGAGCAAGTCTCCTCTTTCTTCTCGTCCCAAGTCTTGTTCGCATCTACCATGACCCTGCCGCGGCAGAAGGGTCTCCGCTGAAGTTGAAAGGCCCCATTCCCTCGCCCATGAACAGCCCGTCCATCCCACTACCACTTAGATCGTCCATGCTACCGAGATTGATGCCCATAGCTTGCTCGAAGCCAGAGCCCCAAAGATAGTCTGGCATAATACCGTCCATGCCATATTGATCAGGTCCACCCGTATACGGTGGTCCACTCCCGGATGGAGCCGGGTAGGTCGAAGGTTGTTGTTGTGCTCGATGTACAGGAAACTTGGTGTCTGGATGCCCTGGTGGCGGGTTGCCGTTCCAGTCAACCGGGAAGGGGCTGTTGAAGGTCCAACTTTGGCCTTGACCTTGTTGCTGTTGACCTTGCTGTTGATTAGCAGTAGCGACTTGCGATAGCATGTGTAGAGGTGTCTGATTCTGTCGTTGCTCTGCTAGTTGCATCAGGTCTTGGTGATTTGATGTTGGAGGATGTGGTAGCTGTTCGCCGCGAGCTTGTGCTGCGACGTTCTCTTCGTGCTTGGTGAACCAGTCCTTGAGCACAGAAAGAATACGCAAGATCTTCGGATGTGGTCTGAACTCTTGCTGATTGGCGACAGAGCCGAACATGCTCATCAAGCTGTCGATGTAGTGTTGGACTGGAAGGTCCTTGGTGGACATGATCTTGCCGATCTCACTTCCAGGGGAAGTAACCGCAACGTGCATCTTAATCATGATGACCATTGCGTACGTGCAGCGCACGAAGAAGATCAGCATCGGAAGTGCTTTGACTGTGTCGAGCTCGAACGACAGCATGGTATCAAGAATACCGAGCGCGGCTCTGCGGCATGCATCTAGCGCAGCCATCTGGTGTTGTGTCAATGTCTCTGAGCTGTTATTAACAGCCTTGAGGGACTCTTCTGTGAATGGAAGACGGAAGTCTTCGATGTTGTGGTTGAAGTGTAAAGCGATCTCGTGAAGGTAGAGACTAGCAACGTGCTCGAAGAACTTCAACCCAGGATGTTGTTTCAACTCTGGCTGGATGCCATCTTTCCAAGTCTTGAGCTGGGTCTCGAGGATGTTGAGTTGGTAGGTAACCTTTGGGTCTGTGATGCTGATCGTTGCTGTGTTGTCGTCCATCAGGAATTGTAAGCCAATCTCTTCGCAAATGTGCTGGATCTTGATGTGCTGGCAGAAAAGCTTGTCCGACGGTAGTGCTTCTGGGCTCGATTCGAGTATGGCAACGCACTCGTCCATGTAGTTGGACCATCGAACAAGGTTCGGCCGGCGGAGAACCATAGATGCGCTGCGGTAATATTAACACAATGCATAACTACATGCGGCAAGCTGTTCTTGACTCACCTCGCGCACAAGTAATAGCAGCTCAACCATGCTCTTCTCGCTTCGATTGTGTCCGAATTCTGAGGTAGCATCATATGCGGACCTGGAGCATATTCTGCATGTGGTCCACCAAAGCCTCTTCTTGCTTTTTTTGCATTGAAACGCTTGCCAAGTCCGATGTCGATAGCCATGACTGCAGACATGTGGATGATCTGGTAGAAATTGGTCTGCTCGGCCTTCTCTGGAGGCTTGTACCACAACGCAAGCACTTGCATTGCTTGTATGAGCTCAAGCGACTTTGCGCCATTGCATACGACCGTGTCCGCGATAGCTCGAATGGCTTCTCGTGATAACTGCTTGGTGACATCTGGATGTAGTGTTCCTGCTGATGATGCGGACAAGATGCAGACGTAGAGGATCGGCTTCTCCTTCCAGACTTGTTCTGCTGTCACGCCTGGCTGGAACACGACTGCAGGCATGTGTGGCGCAAGCTTGTGGATATAGCGGTTGAAGATTGTCACGCCAATTTCTGGATTGACAAGCGTGTCGATCCTGTTCAGGAAGTCCTCTGGCGAGCGATGGAGAAGATATCGCATCGAGTCGGGATTTGGTCCCCAAGAATCGTTGCGAAAGCGTCTCGCCGCTTCTTCCTGGCCTGGTTGAGTGTCGTGGGCTGGACGATATCGTGCTGCCGGAGCAGGAATTGCGACATCTGCGGCATCGTGTGACTCTGTCTCAGGTCGATCGTCTTCCGTTCGTCTACGCTTGTGAGGATGCTGCATTCCAGATGATCCAGGTCTCGCAATGGGACTATGCGTTGGTACTTGCTGATACTGCGGGAAAGGCAGTACGCTCTGTCGGCCTGACATGTTTGCTGTTGGCACAGGACTTGGACCACTTGCTGGAGGTGCATATTGGGGCTGGGGTGGAGGTGCATATCCTGCCTGCTGTTGTTGTAAAACTGCTGTGAGCGCATCGAGCTTCTTCTCAAGCTCGGCAACTCTACTGTCGGCTTTCTTTTGTCGCTTTCGGCTTGGCGCTGTGATGACACACTGTCTGCCAGCCTTTGCACATCGTCGACAAGGGAGGTCGGGGCGCACTGGATCCTGGTCGCATCGTACTTTCAGTCCGCGACAGGCCTCGCATGCCCTTGGCCGCTTCGGATCCTCGCCGGTGCCTTCCTCCCCCTCGTCTTGCGGACTGTCGCCGCCCTCTGGTTCGGCCTTGAAGGCGGGTTGTGGTAGGGCGGCGGGACTCGGCTGGTTGCTCTGGCTGCCTGTACTTGGCGCATTATGGGACGGGGTGTGCGTATGCGGCGTAGGGTATTGGTAGTATGGCTGTGGAGGAGATTGCGCGTACTGTTGCTGCTGCTGACCCGGGGGCGGCGGTGCGGGGCGGTCGCGCTGGAGGCGTGATGCGTTGCTGGGTCCTCCACCGAGGGCGGGATCAATGTTATTCTCGGACGACATGGTTATGCTGGCGAAATGTTAAGACGATCTTGGGCGGCGGATGTATGACGCCGACGAGACCGATGAGACGGAGGGAGCGAAGCTGCGAGATGCGACTTCCTCACGGGAAGGGCCGACGTACCGTGCCAAGATATTACCGCCTGAGGCAGAAAGCACGCCCAACATAAATGCTACTCGATGCATTTTGAGTCTGGCCCACCGCCCATGATGACTCGAGGAGGACCAGACAATGTGCTTTTGGGATTGGTTGAGCAGCTTTTGGAAGTCCTTGCTTCATTGCATGTTGTTCAATTGGTTGTATGTCTACATCAGTATGGCCCGAGCCTCGCCCTGAAGATCGTGGTTGCCGAACGCGACGCTCAAGAACGTGATGCTTCGCAATCGCTTGTCCCGTGCTATAAGGTATAGAAGGCCCGGGGTGTTGCTCCGATCGAGCGGAAGCGCGGTGAGGGCGAGGGTGAGGGCGAGGGTGAGGGCGAGGGTGAGGGCGCCGTAGATCTCCAGGCATATTTCTGCCGGCAGGTCGAGGAAGTTCGTGTCCCGGCGCCGCTGCCGGGCCGTTGTTCTTCTAATATGAGTATGAGTATTGTAACCTCTGAAGCTTGATGCAGATCATCCAATACTTACATTTCTGTCGTTGTTGTTATGAAGTCCATTAAGCACGAGGCGGCATCAAAAGACTCTATCAACGTCCGACTACTACCGCCAGCCGGCGCAAGTCGACATCAGAGCATTTCGATCTAGAATTGCACCAGACAAGACCGTGTATGCATCTTCGCCTTCGGAGCCCAACCGGGCGATCGATGAAACCAATCTATTTACTGCCGTGTACAGTATGCATCAGATCGACTGCATTGTAAGGAGAGCTTCGATATAGTTGATTTCGTCATCTACAAGCAAAGCTGCTCTTTACCTTTGGATTGCCACCGACATACACCTGCGTCTTTGGCCAAAGACAGACCTGTCTCTGCGAGCCATCACCCGTTTGACTCTTTGCCAACAAGGTCTCCGGAGCTTCACCTGCGACTATCGTGTCAGCAAGAGTCATCTTGAGCACTTACATCTCCTTCTTCGACTTACCTCCCTCGACCCACTTCACAACAGCCTCGAGCGCACCCGTGGGCAAATGTCCGATGCCACCTGTTCGCCGTCAGCGAACTTCCAGTCTCAGACATATTTCAGGCACTCACCAGCACAATGCGCAACTCCTGGAGCTTCGAAATACCTGTAGTAATCCTTTGCATGAGGGTCAACTTCCAGTACTTGCTCATAGTAATGGCTTGAGCCATTAGGAAAGATCAGCTGGTCTGCGAGACCATGCCAGGTCACGATCTTCCCGCCGTTGTTGCGGAAGGGGCGCAGATCTGGGTCGGATGTGCCGATGACAGAGGCATACTAGGGTTTGAAGAAGTCAGTTGAATACTGTCCAACGTACCCAAGAAGACCTCGCACATTCTCATGTTGAAAGACCTCCGTCTGCCGATTGATCGTCTTACCTTGTTCATGGACCTGTGCATAATCTCGAAGAACTGCTCGTTCGTAAAATTAGTAATATCGGCACCAGGATCCTCAAGGACGAGGAGGGTTATATGCTCATCTGCGCCGGCATAAGTAAGACAAACCAGCTTGAGGTTTCGTGGAGGAAGACGTACATCCGAATGATCCTGTACAAGGGGTGACGCTTCCCGTTCCGGAGCAGTTCGTGCCGACCATGCCCCCAGTAAGGTCTGTGCCTGGATCAAGGCCGTACCAGCTGTAGCGACCTCCACGAGAAGCATCCCTTGGACCTTGCCAGACGGCATCCACGATCTTCGCGGCTTCTTTACTGAACTTGCTTGGTGATCCATCACAACCTTTAAAAGCTTTGCCAACCAATGTGTCAGCATGGAACTTGCATTGTCCGGGCAATGAGATAATGCCATCTTTGACACCATCAAGCTCGTCACAAGCATCGATAGCAGCTCCAGTGATGGCATCGATCTCGCAGCTTGGTGGATAGTAGTCGAGACTGTTCATCACCTGTTGACCCCAGTACATAGCAGTCAAGAAGCGGTCCCAGTTGATAGCAGGTGCCATGGCGACGATACCATCGAACGCATCAGGATACCTCTGCGCCAGCATGAGACCTTGCCTCCCGCCGGTAGAACACCCAGCCCAATACGCTTTCTCCGGCTCTTTCTGGTAGAAGCTCGTGGTTATCTGCCTTCCTATAACAGCGAGATCTCCAAGCGCAACAGAAGCGAAATTCTGCAGAGCATTGATCAAGGTTCACGTTACCTGGACTATCGCTCAGCCAGTGTCTACCACTAGTGCCGTACAACGAGTGGCCACCATCAGTGCTTGCTACTGCCCATCCAGCGGCAGTGTCTAGGGCGATGTCGTTTGCAGGCTTGCCAGTAATCCAGCCACCACCTCCAGCACCAAGAAAGCGTCCGTTCCAGTTCTCGAATGGCAGCACGATGTACACGTTCAATTCATCGTTGCGGCCAGGATGAGTATAGGTCACTGTGACATTGCAGAAGTTAAGGTTAACTTCGGTATTGTTCGCGATCGTGCCCAGGACTGCAAGGAGATCAGCAAGCACATCTTCATCAATGTATTTCGCATTTTACGACAGTCTGGCGAATATCACTGACACACACCTTCAGTATCGACGGTCGTGGTTGCGACAAAGTTGTGCACCGGCGATGCATCAACATGCCGCACGTGTGCTCCAAACACATCCAATTCATTCAAGAGCGTGCCATTGCAACGATCAACAAACACGGACATCGTTGTTGGCCGCAGAAGAGGAAATTCTTCTGCAACAGCCACTGCCGTCATGGCCGCCCACCCCTTCCTTGTACTGGCACCGGCTATCGTCTTCCCGCCACATGCAGCTCCTCCATGTACTACAGAGGGCACTGCACATATTGTGCTTGTTAGGAGCGGCTGAGGTTGCACCAAGTAAGCTTGCAAGGTTTCTCCTGCTCTACCCCGCATACATGCTGTCGTGGATACGAGCTTCTTGGCACGGCATCTTTTGTGCTGTTTCCGCATAGCTGCCGGGACTTTTTGCCGCTTAAAGAAGCGCCATTCCCCTTTGGGCTGATTGAGAGGGAAGTGAATGAACTTGAGGGCATGTGGATGTGCTTGGCGTGCTGGGTACCACAAGCTGCACATAAAGGTCGTACTTAAGAAATGAGAGCGAGGTGTGAAATTCTTTCACAACAGATTGACGAGCTCCAAACCCAAGACGATGATCTGAACGCAATGGGATTGAGAAGACCACTGGTCCGTGTTATAGTGCGAACTGACGATCAGGGGTTTGACACCGATCGAAAAGACATGATGCGAAGAAACCAGAACACGGAATTGGTGCAATGTATAGCCACCATATCCTGCTGTAGTGTCTATCAGCCGCAATGCAATATATCGAGTCTCTCAAGACTTCCTTCTGCTGCTGCGCATATTGCTTCCACTTTGTAGTCTTCCAAAGGCGTCTCTGCTGATTCTGCACAGTGTCTCGATCGATCGTGCCATACGTCCAGCAAATGTAGCACTTCTCTGCAACGCAAACAGCGCACTTCAGCAACGCGCCATCACCAGTAATCCGAATCAGCCCAATCGTTCGATTTGTTAGATGTCTCGGAGCACATCACATCGTCTCTTGCCTCATTAGTCACTCCATCACTGACCGAGCAGACAGCCTCAGATTGTCCATTGATGCGCTCCTTTGCGTATTATTCATATCCTCGCATGTGGGTCATTTGAAACGAGCGATCCACGATCATCGCTTGACATTTACGAAAAGCAAGCCGGATAACAGAGACGCAGCGATACCGGCTGCCAAAGGAGTCGCATAAATGCCAGATCTGCATATCTGCAGCTGTCGCAGACGTTGATGCCGATTTCTTTACCTTTGCCGTTGTGGACGTGGACGAGAATCGAGATTATCGACGCACTTGTGTGTAGATGAGTCAAGATCGCTAGCGGTTGCAGACGAATATCTACAGTCGTTCCATCACTACCGGCGAGGTGGGCTGGTCGGCGTGTTTTACCTCCAAGGCTTTTGTCTTGGCTAAGTGAAGACATGACGGTGGTGGCATAAGAGGCAGAGGGATCTGAAGTCTGTACTGATAGATGCGCGCGCAAGATGGTGTGTCGCGAACTCAACAAAGCGCGACGAAGGTAGCAAACGTATGTAAAGAGCCTGGTAGAAGCAGCTGCGTTGCCCCCCAGTATCAACTCGTTACGAACGCACAAACCCATACTACATCTTCCCCTCCGAACGACGCTGTGCTTCTTCAGCGCTTGCCACCAGCGCTGCCAGTCGAATTCTCTCGCTTTATCGTTTATGTCGCGTCGTGCTTTGGCCCTATCTTTGCGGTGAAGAGACACTAGTAGCTGAAGATTGGTGAGGTTGACTGCTGCAGTCTTCGAAGTTGCCCTTCATAAGCGTTTCGATATCGTTGGAGATGGTAAGTGTTCGGTGATGGTCACTTGAGAGGCGCGAGGGTAGTGCTAGCCGTGAGTCTCATTGCGAATGTAACGAGAGAGGCGGGTGATGGCTGGCTGAGTGAAGCCTTACTGTGATGGCTCTGTTGCCACTGTTAGCTGAATTCCATCAACGCGTGCTGATGGAGGTGAAGCATACCGACGACAACTTGGTAGATACTATTCGGAAGCGCAGCAGGCAGGTTGAGAAGATGCGAGGCTATCAGGATGGACGCAAGAACGGTCGATAGCGATACTGGAAACATAGAGGGTGTGGTGGGACAGTGGCAGTCCTAGCAGACACGATACAATCAGACACTAGGCTCCAATAACTCCGCTGTTGTTCAATGGCTGTAAGACAAGCGTCGAGAGCCCAATGCACTCCATCAATACTAGGTAGCGCCTGATAAAGCATTGAAGGACCCCATAGCGCCACTCTGGGCGCTCCGCAAGGCTTCCATTCCCATCAATGCTAGGCAACCTCGACATCAAATGGATTAAGTACACTACATCACATGAGAATATCACAGCATGATCACGCTGTGTCACTACTTGTTTGTCCGTCTGTACAGAGAGCGGCTAGGTTGGCACGGGCCACTATGCGAAGGTACAAAAGTTGTCATTTTCCCTTTCGAATGTCCTCTTCTTTTCTCTTCAGCCGCTAATGCCATCGTCGTGTCTTCTCGCGTTTTGAAGGATACTGCTAACAGGGCAATGCCCATCATAGCGTGGCGCGGCCACAGGCAGTCACCATGCCGTGCTCCAGTGCCAATGAGGATCTTTCCGAGGGCTGTGTTAGCAACAGGTGACATCCTGCTGGTCTAGTTTCTAGATCAGTAGTAAGTGTTTTTGGAACTTGCCGGGTGGCCTCTGAGCTTGCTCATGTCACTTAGCACCGTGTCCCTCGTATTGCACTGCCTCGAGGATGATGCGACCTTTTTTCATCAATCGCTTTGCTACGCAAAGGCTTGGAGAAGAATAGCGGTGACTCGATTCACAGTGCGAATGCCACAGTGATATCATGAAGCATTATCCTCTCCTCATCGTCAGCTCATTGTTCTGGACTTGTACCTTTTTTCACTTCTCACGCGCACCACGTCGGGCTGGTTTGTTCCCCTGACATATCTTACTGCAAACACGAAGCTGTTCGATCGACACGAGGACGAGGACGAAGACGAGCCAGTGATCTCTGTGCCCTCCGTTTTGAGCACCTCACACGTCTCAGCATATGGACCGTGGACAGCTCCCGATGGTCAGCAGGGCTGTTTCATCACATCTGAGGAGACGGATGTA
The DNA here is from genome assembly GCA_000504385.2 of Exutisphaerella laricina CBS 326.52. NCBI lineage: Eukaryota > Fungi > Ascomycota > Dothideomycetes > Mycosphaerellales > Mycosphaerellaceae > Exutisphaerella > Exutisphaerella laricina. Next base: position 59,526 of record AWYE02000567.1, read on the forward strand.
ATGCTCGCAGCACTTCACGTAGCAGACGGTAGGCCATAAGAGCGATCACCGGGAGCTGGTCATAATCATGACAGGATTAGTTACGACACGATTGCTAACAGTGTCACAGTCAAGCACCGCCAACCATCGATGAACCACGAGACTTCCTTACCGCCTCCTGGTCGATAGCCGCTCCAAGAGTCTGCGTTGCTCAGCATCTGCCCGACCTCGAATAACACATGTTCACCGAATACCCGTGATAAAAATTCCTGTGATGATGAAGCCGACGCCACGAGACTACTGGCGCGTTTGTAAGACGCGTCGGCCACGGTCGGCATGGTCAGAGGAGCTTGGAAGGTGGAAATGCGTCAAACTGTCCTTGTGGCGAGCGATTCGTAGAAGCTACTGCTGACATGAGACTCTGGACGATGTTGATGCCAACCCGGTGCAGACAGACATGCATTGGGCGAGGTGGCGACACGCAGCACGAGTGTGCGCAGATGCGAATGGCAAAGTTCTTTGGCATTCCTGAGGCAGGAAGATCGCTCTAGAACGACCAAGATCATGCGTGCCGAATGGTCTGAAAGGAAGGCTCGAGATGATCAGCACCACCTTGATCAGCCTCAGATATCATGGCTCAACATGGAGGCCCACAGATTCATCGACGAGAGCGATAATGCTTACAAAAATGGCGGCTTGGTTAAGGGACTGTGAGATCAACACAAAGACCTCTCGACGCCATCATCTGCGTTCATGGCGACTGTAAGGACATCGGCCGAAGCGATCACAGCGACGGTAAAACATCACTCGGGAGTAAGGAGTGCCGCTTCAAGGACTGCCGTTCTACACGTCACGCATGACTATGTTTGGCTGGACGACTTCGGATACTATCACGCGCCTTGATAATTTGATCGACGAAAGGGCATGACCTGCCCGCCAGGAGATCGCGAGGTCTGTCTGAGGTCAAAGCAGACTTCACGCGACGGAGAAGGGGAAGATCTGAAGGCTTCCGAAGCAGCTTTCAAGTGTCAGGCTCGACTCACACAGGCCATGACAAGATTCAATACAGGTATGATACCCGCAACAGGCGGACCAGCTTAAAAATGCCAGACTTTCTGTAAAGCTCGCAAATGTCAAGCCGATCATGAGCTCTTTTCCACGCACAAGTGATGATCGTGTTCTTCTTTCGCGTTCATCCTCTTTTGGCTCCACGTACCAGCGAACGTAGCCCATACCATCTTGCCTGCTGCCGAACTGCAGGTCCGCTGAATCCCGGCGTGAGCATTTGGCGTCACGTATCATTTGAACGTCCCTCAGTCTCCTGATCCAAGCCAATTAATGTGTTGAAAGTGCTCGTTCGTACTTACGCCATCACCATACGCGTTGCAAATGTCGCCGCTGAGCGTCGAGAAGACTCCACGAGCGAGCAACGGGTGACGGTGCACCGGTAAAGGCACAGAAGAGGCATAAGAGGCAACTTCGAGACACAGAACTGACAGCATGGTTCCAGCGGCATTATCAGATCGCCATACAAGCAGGCTCAGTAAGATGGACCAAAATGAGGACAGCAGAGGCTACCCCCTCCCGCCCTCCAGTCACTGCCGAAGGTGGCGTCAAGATGAAATTCAAGAGGTGGAGGCAACCCGCCCGACTGCACTTCACATCGAAGCTAGCCCTGTGGTCTCGAGGTGCCATTAAATGTATGATCTGGCCCAAACGCTGCCTCGTGGCACGTGAAGATCAGTTTACGTAGTATTACCATGTCGAATGTGGTAACAGAGACAGAGACCTCTTTTCAGTGCTCGGCCCGTGGAGAACAAGACTATGTGCAGCGAGGAGGGAACAAAAGACGAGCAGAGGGCGAGGAGGCTCTTCGAGCAGGCTAGAAGTCGCGTTGCGAGCTCGGATATCAGGGGCACAATCCTATTGTTGTGGAGACGACAGCATGAAACGACAACGACGATAAGGTCCAGCCAATGGCAGTAAGGCCCTTGAGCCGTGATCCTGAGCACTCGCACAGCTGGATCTGCTCTATATAAGACGAGCCCCCAGCCCACAAATTTCGCTTTTGGCATACTTACCGTGAGTCTCTATATCCTCCTTACACTTTCAACAATTCCTTCAGCTAACCTCTTCACAGTTGCCGTTGTCGTTCGCTCATGAATTTGCGACAACATCAGCACCTCCCTGCATTGCACATCGTTGGTGGAGGCCTGGTGGTAGCTTCGGCTGCGCGGTGCAATTTTTGCTGTCTACCTGCTGCTTGCAGCAATTTCTTTTCATCATGACACTGCTTTGAGCCGTGCCTTGGAGAAGAGACTCGGAGGTTCTGTGTATGTTGCCGTCGCCTTGATCTCTCGTCCTTTGTTCATTGAGGTTTGTGCCGCATAACAAGTCCAACTTCTCCTTTGCAATCGCCTCACCGCGACGTGCACCTCTCCCCAGCAGGAACATTCATTGCCAGTGACGCGCATAATGAGCTCATTGCCGTCAAATACCATCATCACCAGCCAAGAGTCCCTCCATCGCCTTGAGCATCAACAGATTCGCGACCTGTCGCCGAAAGACAAGTCTTGCTGACAACGTGCGGCGCGGACGCGACAGATCACTTGCACGATATCGCGCGCCGGTCCACGCCCCTCACACCGTTTGAGCATCGCCCACTCTACCATGAAGTCTTAGGATCTCACGACTACTGCCAACGCATACTGGTGCAGCAACTTGGCATCAACCGACGGCAGAGTTGAAATCGATGATTTTAGGCCACCTTGTCCACCCCTGAGCACACAGAATCATTACGGTCGATCCTGGAATGAGCTGCGCCACGAACATCAGGCCTGGCCGCTACTGGGCGAGGAACATGGAAGGTTGCGATTTACTGTTCCAAGGAGCGCAACCATTGACATCACGAGTACAGAAGGGCTCCCAGCCAGCGGACGATGTGCTCAACATCATCAAAGTGTTGGCAAGGCTCGTGCTTGGAACGCTGAGCGGCATCAGTACCCATGACAGTCACCTCGAAGCAATGCTTACGGCTGGCCAAAGGGAATTCTGATCAAGCAAAAGTCTCGGGCGAATCTACCAATCTCGTTTGCTCAAGCAGCATCGTGCCACTTTCCGCCAGAGTTTCCTACAGCCACTCGACCGATTCCATGTCCTATATTGTCAATCCTCTATCCTCAAAAGCTACATGACAAGCATCTCAGCGTAGAAACTCGAGTACATCAGCAATTCCAGTCGATAAGATGCCGCCGAGCCTTCAAGTAGTGCCGAAGCATATTCAGAATGTACAGAATCATGCTCCGTACATAACGTCGGTTAAGCCAAGGGTCATCGTTGTCGAAGATATCAATTCTCAATGTGTAGGAGGAAGATGCACAAAGAGAATGGAAGGTGAAGATGGCTTCAGTCGGGAATGAGTGCAGCTCGATGAGAGCCACCGCATGACTTGGTAAGATCCACACTTTCTTGTGCAACTTCGAGTGCCCTTGACGATAAAGTTGGCCTCGTAGCCTTAGGAAGCATCGCGGAGTATCGAGCTCCATGCCTCGACATCTTGATTCAGCGACTGTGCCGAAGCAGAAGCCTCCAGAGCATTTTCGGAAGGCATACTCTCAAGGTACTGCGGTCCCATATTTTGTGGTACATTTATGCTTGTGGAAGTCGAGCATAGTGAATGCATGCCCTCGTATTGCGAATCGAAGATAGGATATGCATGTACATAGCAATGTAGCGTAGCTCTAGTGAGGATGTCCTCTACAGTAATAGCCGCATTGGGCGTCCAGTCAAGTTCTTCCATGATTTTGGCTCCACGATGTTATCCGTAGTGCAAGCACCTATCATAGACAAGATCACCATCACCATCGATACACTTCCCAAACAAGCAAAGAACTTCTCTGCTTGGAAGCTCGAGCCCCGTTGTGACGTCAAGGCGTCTTTGGCTTCAGTCGATGTACGACACGCCTTCGGCTACATGGCTGCCGGCCGCAGAATAGCCTCTTTTGGCAATTCCGGCGTGATCTACAGCGCATTGGAACGGAACCTTTGTTTGGTGCATTCAACGTGCTGAGAGGACAAAACAGCGGTAAGCCCTGCGTCGAAGCAGAGAACCATAGTCTTCCACCTCGTCCACCATGTTCAGACACACATTCGCAGCGCTGGCGTTGCTGACCTTGAGCACACAAGCCACGGTCGTGCCGCAGCAAGACCGACCTCACCACATCACAGGCTCAGGTTTCGGCATCCCAGGACGAAATGCCACCTACGACTACGTTATCGTCGGCGGCGGACTTGCAGGCTCAGTCGTGGCATCTCGCTTGACCGAACACTCGAATGCCTCAGTCGCCCTCGTTGAAGCCGGAAGCTTCTACGAACTCAGCAATGGCAACTGGAGCCAGATTCCATACTGGTCAGAACAATGGGTTGGAGCCGGACCAGACGATTGGCAACCACTCATCGATTGGGGTCTCTTTACCGAGCCTCAGCAAGAGACAGGCCGGATACATTATGCTCAGGGCAAGAATCTTGGAGGCAGCAGTGGCAGGAATCAGATGATGTATCATCGACCGAGCAAAGGTGCATTGCAGGCTTGGGCAGATCATGTTGGTGATCAGTCGTGGAACTGGGAGAATATGACCAAGTTCTATGAGCGAAGTATGCGCTTGACGACAAACGTTGCGAACAGGACGATCAATGGATCTGTGTACGATGCTTCGGCGTATACTGCCGAGTCTGGACAGCTGCAGCCACTGCATGTGAGCTACCCGAACTATATCAATCCTCTTTCGCAGTATGCTGCTGCAGCATTCTCCTCAATTGGTTTGAAGTCCCTACCTGGATTCGCAAGTGGAGATCTGGATGGGTATGGTTGGTGGCAGTTCACGATTGATGCTGCGACTGGACTTCGCAGTTCGGCAGAGTCGTCGTTCTTACATCAAGCTTTGGGACGACCTGGCCTGACGACATATCTTAATGCCCAAGCTAGAAACATTATCTTCCAGAATGGCACTGCCACTGGAGTCAATATCACGAACTATGGTATGAGACCCTTCACGTTGACCGCTCGCAAGGAAGTCATTGTGTCTGCCGGAGCTTGGCATTCGCCTCAGCTCCTAATGGTTTCTGGAATTGGGCCGAAGGAGACATTGCAGAAGTATGACATTCCGGTTGTGAAAGATCTCCCGGGTGTTGGCCAGAATATGTGGGACTCGCACAATGTCGGCGGGCCAGTCTACGAGATATCCTTGAATGGCTTCTCGTACTGGCAGCAGCCAGGTCCAATGCAGAGTGCTATTCAGCAGCTACAAGCGAACGGTAGTGGGCCTCTGACCAACATCGGTCTTGATGTAGGGGCTTGGGAAGTCTTCCACGACCGCTCCGTCTTCAGCAATAACACCAGGCAGTGGCTTGATCAGTTACCGCCAGACTGGCCACTGGTTGAGAACTCTCTGACCAGCTCATCCCGAGTCTTGACCTCCTCGGACGCGCAGACGCAGTACGGTGTGATCGGTTGCATCGTGATTGCGCCAAAGAGCCGAGGGAACATGACAATCCAATCTGCAAGCAATCTCGACGCACCGATCATCAACCCCAATTGGCTACTGGAGCAAGCCGACCAAGAAGTCGCCGTGCAAGCCTACAAGCAAGCACGGAAGGCCTGGCAAGCAATTCCAGAAGGCATCCGAGTCGGCCAAGAAGTTTCGCCCGGCACGAATGTCACAACCGACGGGCAAATCCTCGACTATATCAAGAAGCACATCACCCCAATCCATCACGCTTCTTCGTCAAACGCTATGGGCAAGGCGGACAATGCGATGGCCGTTGTTGATTCCAAGGGAAGAGTTTTTGGTGTCCAGAAGCTGAGGGTGATCGACTCGTCGAGCTTTCCCTTCACGCCGCCGGGCCATACGCAAGGTGTGACTTACGCGCATGCAGAGAAGCTGGTTCAGGATGTGCTGGATGATATGTCAGCTGCACAGCAATACTAGAATAGCAGCACACGCTACAGCGATCTAGTAGGATGAACGTACCGTTATTCGAAGATACAGCTCGGCATCTTCGTGCAACCCGCAGGACCTAGCGGAAGAGCAGACGATACTGAGGCTTCAGGCGAAAAGCCATGATGGACGTCTCTGCTTCCAGAATGCAAAAGAGTGTTTTGCCCTGTTCATGCAATCGGCCTACCGTCGGACCTGCATTCTGTAGTACTGTAAGAGACATGTACATGAAGAATTCCCATGCTGCGACTGGTCAATATGCCAGGACGTCCCTATACGCCCGGATTTGACTCATAGGCACTCTCCAAGCGAAAAAGACCTGGCTGGATGCCGGCCTTGAAACGGGGAGAGGCACCTCAGTGGCGTCTTAATAGTGAGTGTAAAGCGAGTATGCGCGCGATAAAGCATACGGTACAGGATGCGCACGACTATTGCCACAATCATTTGAGCTTGGATTGCGCAGACTGTGCATGTGCATCTCGGCTTTAGCGCCATACAACGTACACAAACAATTTTGTTCCGTTTCCAAGACCGATAGTCACAAGCAGTGTACGGTAGATTGCGATTCCACTGGTGGTAAACTTCTCACACGCAGGCATGCCTAGCGTGGAGCGGAGATCGGAGCATGACATTGATCGTGGTTATCAGGTCTAAAAGCCATTGAATCACTCTTCGTTCTTGTGCAGTCTCCAATGACACCATCTCGATAATCCAGTACCACGTACATCCATATAAGCCAACTACATCTTGCTATCATCGTCCAAATTGCACCCAAGCACAGCATACCAGACAGAGAGCATCGAACTTCACCATTAAACTACCACTGTTGCAGAGCGGCGCCATTGTCAAGATGTGCCGCATTATCGAACAAACATATTGCTAACACCACGACCGAGATGTCTCCAAGTATTGCCGCATTGCCGTAGCACAACTCAACAAGCCTCAAATTCACAAGTCCCTCATCACCTGCTCAGCCCCTTCCGGAAGACCAGAGACAAAACAGGTGCCATATAGCCGTAGAGAAGGTGCCGAGATGTGGAGAGTCCGCAACAATATTTTGGGCAACCGTCGAAGAACACTCCAACTGAAGAGAGCTGGTTCCAGAACATCATGAGAAGAGTGTAGCTGTGGCGGGTCTCGAAGGAGAAGTTGACTCCTCGGCCGACACACAGGAGCAGTTCTTCTTTGTGTCATGCCGGCCCACCCGTATCGCCCGATTCCCGGCGCAAAGCAATCATGGCATATCTCGGTAGAACTCCCACATTCCAATCCTCCAGCGAACAGCTGCGGCGGCAAGCTGCGTGCGATGTTTGTTATGGTCGGCGGTGCGCTGTGAAGCTCGTTGGCCATGAGGTCTCTGCGTGCAGCTGAAGTGGCGCCTGATATCCTAACTCGAGCCAACAGAGTCGTTCAAGCCGATGAACATGCCGATGGAGTAGTGATGATACGGTTTGGGCGCAGCTGTCTTCAAGAAGGAAATGCAGCTGACGTTGGCTTCAGTCAGGGCGAGATGCTTGTAGCGTAAGCACGCGAGCGGCACTGGAGGGACGATCCCCTTACCCGTGTTGTCGTGGGCGTAGGCTTTTCGATGCAGCGTCTGGACTTGTCCGCTGTCAACATGGTTAGCGCGTCGAACATCACACCAGCTGTAGGAACCGTTGGCAGGCATGAGTTGTTCTTCTGCTCGGGTGTCCAAGCGAAGCTTAGTGTATCGTTGGTCACCAAGATGCGAGTGTGTTTTCTGTGCCGAATGCCCTGGTAGTCAGTGGTGAGTGAATGGTATGGGTTTACGTGGGCGGCACTTGTGTTGGTGTCCTGGGTGAGCCTTTATCGGGCAAGCTCAGGGGCCACTTTGTGGGTGTACATTTGGGACTTTACGCCCCGTATCAACTCTTGCTTGTTCTAAGGATCTGGACATCTCTTGTGGAGGATGATGTCCCTTCGTGGACTCACAGCGTCCCGCTCAGCCGAAGCCAGTTGTCGGAGGCGAAATGGAGTCGGGTGGACTTGGTCTGGATGGTTCTTGTAGGTGCATTCTTCGGGGCGGCTCTTGAGTCCGCCGGTGACGCACTGTATTGATGCCCTGTAGAATGATTTTCGAGCTCATCTGATGGAGGAGGCATCAGTAACGTTGATGGCAAAGTCGTTCGAGAATCGGAAAAGCTCCAGCGCGACGCGTCTTTGTGCTTCACTTGACCGCCACTAATGCATGTATTGCAGCACCGTAGCAATCAAGATACCGCTCTGAAGCATCGAAGTCAACTCGGACTCACACGGGTTACTGGGGTGCCAGACTTCTCGTCATAATATGTTCCTAAATGCCGGCAGCCTTGCTTCCTTTCACCTCCCTACAGACCGACACAGGACCGTAAAGACTGCGAGGATTGTTGGCTTCCACGATCCATTGCTATTCAGCGGAAGCTATCTATTGATCAGGCGATACAAATTCTCACAGCGCGTGTGAGCCTACATCACCTAATGCTATATGTGATCGTCGAAGTGATCAAACGCTTGGCATATCACGCGGTGCAGTAGCGTTCTCGCGCAAACAGAAGTATAAATTATCTATCAGATCACACACCACGAACACAAAATACCATCATACATACCAACCACCACCACCACCACCACCACCAAGCCTAATACACAAAATGGCATCAACCAGAGCTGTCGACGGAGCAGCATACGACCGCATCATTGACCAAAGTAAGAAAAAGAAAACCCCCCTCCTTAGCATTCTCCAACTCCACCGCGCGCCAGCAAGCTAAACCACACCCCTTCAGCATTCCAAGACGTCCAGCCAGGTGACGGTGGCTTAGATTCTCTTGCCCGCCGCGTCCTGCTCTTGGAGCGGGAGGCAAGCGACGAGATCGAAGCACGGGACGTCCGCATCGCCTCCCTCGACCGCGCCCTCACCTTCCTCCAGGGTGAGATTACCGCTCTCACTAGGAATCGCAACGGCCGGAGGGCGCGCCTCAAGGACGCCCTCAAGGATTTACGTCTCGCCCGCGACGCCAGGGCACAGAGAAATGCGCGTGTGAAGGAGCTGGAGCTGCAGTTGAGAGAGCTGAAGGCGGTGGCGGCGCAGTTGGTGGCAGAGGTGTTGGCCGGCTGTGGCACCCTCGAGACGGTGGGTGAGCTGAAGCGTGCAGTCGATGCGGTTGAGGGATGAATCGGCGGAAGGCGTGAGGGGATTAGCAGAGAACAAGACATGCCTGCATTATCATGCTTGGCTCTACTACTACTACTGTATATACCGTTGCAGCTGCTACGTGGCTGCTACTTCAAAGTCATGTCAATACCTGGTTCGCACACCACCTCTCAAGCCCTCTTTCCAAAGACAACAAACACTCTTCTCCTCGCACCACTTCTGCACCATCCATGGCTTGAGCTCTTCCCTCGCAAGTTCGTACTCCGACTCATCAGGCACGACAGGGCCATCTGCCTTCTTGCGTCCTTTCGTCTTGGCTTTAGGCTTCATTTTCTGCATCTCATAGCGCACACCTTGGTCATTTAGCCAAGCAGTGAAGTCCTCCAGCACGATCGGATCATAAAGCAGGATCTTCTCATGCCAGCTAGGATTCTTCATGTCATTGCTCGGCGGCGTTGACTTTACTTTCGTGGTAATAAGCGGGAAGAGGGAAGGCTGGATTATGCTCGTGAAATGATGGTCGCCAGGTTTCAGTGACGCATGAGATGCCCTTGTCTTGTGTTTTGGCGACTCTGACTGATCGAATTCGAGTGGTTGCACGGTTGGAGGTGAGGATGTAGCTCGTCGTCTGGGTGGTGATGGCGTGTTCGGCAAATCTGAATCAGATATTTCGTCAATATTGGCCCACCCGGAGGATACAGGCCCGACTGGCTGCGATGTGGATGTGCCAGTTACGATTCGATCTGGTTGGACCTGCTTTGTCACGGTATCCGCCACTGCTTTGAGAGCGTTTCCGCGCTTCTTCGGCGGGATATCAGTGCCGGTATTGGTCGATGGCATCCTTTTAGGTCGACCACGGGGTCGCGTGTGCGGTGTGGCATCAGTATCTGTAGCGAAGGCTGGTTTCTGGCCCATTTCCCCGCGCTTTCCCAGTGAAGTTAGAGTGTGAAGGCCAATATTGGTGTCGAGGTCTTGCAAAACAGTTCGTTGTCGGACAGGCGAGGTGGCAGAGCGCCGGGATTGTGGTATTTGCACCGACGGTAGTACTACTGGTGATCGTAGATGCAATGTCGTGAGTTTTGCCGGGTTAGTTTCGTCCTTCGCAGAGTCGTCACTAGGGAGTAGCATCCAGCTCTCGTCAGATCGTGGTGCAACTGTGCTCGTGCCTGCCAGGTTCTGCGGGAGTTTACCATGGTGAGGAGGGAGGTCGGGCATCGCAGGATGGATGACAATCTCGTCTGGCGCAAGCGGCGAAGTATGACACAGATCCACCACTTCCTGTCCACAACCGGCAACGTGCTGTTCAGCCTCATGGGCATCGTCGTGTACTGTCACGGGGAGAGTTTCAACACTTGGCAGCTCTGTAGGGCACGACCAAGGTGCGCTCACTTCACTATACAGATGTTCGACTTGCTTCTCAGTCCCGATGGTCGTGGGCTTACCGGCAATGTTATTCGCATGATTCTCTGTCTTACGGCTCTCCCGTGCTTGCACAATCTTAACCGTAGCAGAGTCGAGCCTCATGTAATCACCATCGTTGTTGCGAGCTGCATTACACCAGAAGTCCTGATGTGCTTGACTAACTGACAGGCTCGTCCCACCTTCACGCACGTTCGGCACCTTGAGCTTGCTTTTCGGACTGTCAAGTTGAGAAGCAGTGATTACTTCAGAATCACGCAAGGCAAGCTGTACGTCTCGAATGTATGTGGGTGACTCTTCCATGGCTAGCTGACTAGATGTTCCGAACAGGAAGTCTTGCGTTCGTTCTCGTGCCCTGGCTTGATGTGGTGTTTGCAGCTGCCCGAGATAGTCTGCTTCATTGATCTTCACTTTCTTGACTTTTTTCGGCTTCACTGCCTTCTTCGCAGGCGCATCGGTAGCGTCGCCTTCAGACTTCTTTACTCGTGGCCTACGTGGCTTCTTGAGCTTCATCACCGTTGGAACCGTTTCGTTAGTCGCTTCGATTGCCTTGGATGCACCAGAATCTGCCTTTTGCGCCGAGAAGAACTCTGAGACAGTCGGTTGAGCAGGTGCCTCCTCTGCAGGAGCACGATAGGCCTTTGTGGCGAGATCAGTAATGGACTGCGGTTTCTTCCTTGGTGCCTTGGCTTTCTTCGCCTTTTCGACTTGCGCCGGTCCAGGTGAAGCTTTGCGCTGGGTGGGTGCCACCGTCGCCTTGTCTGCAAACTCCACCCGCCGTCGTTTCGTGAAAGCTTCGCCTGATGCACTGCGCTGTGCAGGGAACGGGACAGCAAATGCATCTGTGCTGGCATATCCAAAACCACTGACGATGTCGGCGAGGGACTTCTTTGCACTTTCACCATCGTCAAACGATGGGTCTACGTCCGTTTCGTGAGCAACTGGCCCGGCAGCTACAGCCTTCTTCACAGGTGTCCAACTCAGTCTCCTGCGAGGCGCGGCTTGCATCGTTACTGCCTCTCCATCGTGCGCGAAAGCGGCTATAGTTGGCGTCGCTTCGATTATCGCAACGTCATCGGTACCAGTCTGGTGCCGAACCTCTCCCGTCGTGTTGAAGTACGTCGAACGCCCAGATGTCAACTCCCCTGGTTCAGTCCCCTTCGCACCTGTTGCCACGGTGTCGTCGACTGTTTTGACAGCACTTTCTGCTCTGGTCTTCTTCGTCCTTTCAGGCGGCGGTACTTGTCTCTCAATCTCCGAGTGAGGTTGAGCTTTTGTAGCTGTCAGGTCATCAGGATTCAAGACATTAGACCTCCTCGACGGCTTTCGAGGTTTTCTTTCGGCCACGGTGGGCGCCACGTCTGTAGGCTTGACGGGCCGTTTGCTTTCTTTCTTGGGTAATAATACCTGCCGGTCCCCATCTTCAGGCTTCGCTCGCGGCTTACGTGACTTCTTTGTTGGCTTGCTCACAGATTTGTCGGGAACGCTCGTCACCGGCTGTTCTGGCAGGTTGAAGTCGTACTCAGACAATGAAACGCTTGGCATTCTCGCATGCCGTGGTCCATGCTCTGCTGTCGTGCTTTCCATACGCTTCGCCACTGGTACTGTCGCGGCTGATATACTCCTCCTTCTTGTGTCATCATCCTGGTACGCGAATGTGTTCAACGGCCCTTGCGCTGTAATGCTGGGTTCCCTGACCGTCCCTGCTATCTCACCATGCTTCGTTCGCTTCGGTAGCTTTCCTGGCTTTCTACCTGCCTCCGTCGGCTCATTCTGGGTATCGCGTGCTTCTTCTAAGTGTCGCTCATCTTGCAGTGCAACCCGCCCGAATGCCGTTTCTGTCTTCTGTGCCTTCCACCAGCTCGCTGCACTCTCAAATCCTGGCTTTGCATTGTCTGATAGATCTTTTGCACGTGATCCAGACACGAGGCCGGCAAGAGATGGTCGTCGTAGTAGTTTCGTTATGCTCGGAAGAGCTGGTGATGATGAAGTGGCGGCGGAGGACTTTCGGTGTTGTGGTGGTGTTGCGGGCGGGATGGAGGACGAATTGACGACGATCGGGCTACGCGCAGCCATCATGGAGGTGAAGCATCTCCAGCGGAGCGCAGGGAGTGCCACTGTCTCCGCAAGAACGCTTGACGTGTTGTTCGAGGCGGCAACGAAGTGGACGCGCTTTCATGCATGAAGTCGCGTTGTTGCCCGATTCAGATTAGCTTCGGAAGAACTTCTCGCCGCAGCTTCACTTACAATAATAACATCTGTAATGGCTGCCATGGCGTTCAAATTGTCTTCACGGCCGGCCTCCACGGCGACAGGACGAGCTGAAGTCGAATAGTACAAGGAGATACGTACGGCAAGTCACGACATCGATTTCGATACTATTGGAGTTGAAACCAACACCTCAGTTGAGCTTTACGATGTCCCTACGACCAGACTACCTGTAAGCGTATTCGGAGGCGATTCGATCATAGCGCGTACATGTATATATGTGTGTGTGTGTGGGCTCGAAGGTCGAGAAGACGATGCAATGCAGGACGGCGAAGACATGGTTCAACTTCAGTCGACTCAACAAGTATCGATTGCTGCTGCGAAGCACTACTCATATCATCTGGAACTTCCTTCGCCTGCTTGCTTGCTTGCTTTCTCATCATCAGAAAAACCCCGCATCGGCAACGATACAATCCGCCCCAGTATCGAGGACAGGTGGTGGCGAGGGCTCATTCGCAGCCGCCTGCAGCGCGGCTTCTTCCTGCTTGATCTCATTCCCGCCGTCTTGGTGGTGTCCTTTCTCACTACTACTCGTGGGCTCGGCTTGATCTTCATCAATCTCTTCATCTTCATCAGAAGTGTCGTCAACGATGATTGGCTTCCTGGTCTCCTTCGCCCGGCGCGCATGACGTTGACGAGCGGGCGGCGGAGTAGCAGGAATCGCGGCCACGAAGTCGTCATCTTCATTTTTGGTTGGAGCTTGTTGCGGGTCTGCTGCCTTTTCCGTTCCATCGTCCCCGGCTTCGGTCATCGACTCTTCAGCCTCACTGTCATCAGCCCGTTTACGCTTCGCAGTGCCCTTGTTGCTCTTGGGACTGCTATTAGCGTGGTTTTTTGGGGGATGTGGGCTCTGGTCTGCTTCTTCGTGCTTGACAGCAAGGTTCGGCTCGGAATCGTCTTGGTCTCCATCACTACCAGGTGGGGTGAATGGCATCTTCTTGCCGTTGGACTTATTATTATTGCGTCCGTTGAGACTCTTGAGTGTCTTTCTTGGTCTGTCTGGCGACGCCGTGGACTTGCCACCACTGACCCCAAGACTCTTCTTGAGTCTTCCAATGTGCTCAACGATGGCACGTTGAGTTGGTTGTGGGATGTCGACATTACCTTCTGCAGTCAGTCGCACTGTCTAGGGTGCGTCGAATGGACCTACCAAACAGTAGCTTCCACTGGTTCACGACTGCCGGGACATCAAGCTTCACAGCAGCAAGGACCGCGACCAAGAGTCGCTGGTCCATGAAAGCATCCCATGAGACAGGCATGTTTGGAAGCTGAGAGGTAGAATCAGAGCGGTGCAAGAGCGGATGCTACAGCTGATGAGTGAAGCCAGGGTGCTGCGAGTGTGGTTGTGCAACCTGAGGCGTTAGGTTCGACTTGCGCCAGGAACTTATAGTGTCGCGAGAGCAGCAACGAACGCAAATGCCCAAGTCCTCACCCTCTCCTGCTGCTGTGTCTTGATTGATCCACTGAGACGGTCTCAGTCTGCCTCCTTGGCTGTGAATGAATGTACATGGTCATTGCAAGCTCCTTCGTACGTATGTTTCTCCCCCCCCCTTGTCTGTTCACGATACAGCTACACTGCGTACTCATCGTGATCCAAGCCTTCAATCGAGTGACCATCCGCAGAGGCAGCTCTACTTCGAAAAGAGCAACTCTCATGCTTAGAGTTAACATAAGCAGCCCTGTGAAGTAATAAACTTCGTTTGTCTACGAACAGAAGATTACAGACTTTGACAACAAGTACGTAGCAGCTCAGCATTTTAGCAACAATCGCCAACAACCATCGCTCGCCATCGAACCAATGAGCCTTTCCTGACGAACCATGGCAGGGCTGTCGCTGGACACGTTCTCATGTCCGCCGGCCGTGCTCCGGAGACCCCTCGAGATACTGATATAAGCTCAACCCTGGAAGTAGTAGTCTTGAAATATCACGTTCAGCATCTCTCGAAATGACTCCCCAAACTCGACACCATGCCAAACTACAAGTACTGTGTCGCCAAGACCGTTCTCAACGATGTCCGACAAAGACCGCATCATTTTGCATCTATTCGGGAGCAGCGACCCATCTGCCATCGACTGGTCGAAAAAGCTGCCCAAGACTTTGGCGCTCCTACCGTCGAAGCATTCAGGAAAGCAATCTCTCGCATGCTCAGGCGACTGGAAGATGCAGGAGGCAAAAGACCTGAGCCATGACACGGCTGGCCCAGGCAAAAAAATTATCAAGTCTCGGAAGCGTAAAGCGAGTCCAGAGTCGGACAGTGACGGTTCTGAGTTCAAGTCAGCCAAGCCGTAGCGTTAGATGCAAGCAGGGTAGTAGGCTTCAGGTGGAAGTGGATGAGTCTTTAAAGGTGGCAGGAAGGAAGACAGTGCTTATGAGTTAGGCCTATAGTACATGCGGTTGGTATACTAGCCAAGAACGGGTGGCATCGAAGAATGGTTCCAGAATGTCCCGGGATTTGCAACGAAACCACAAGGTGAGGGTTCATCATCAACAACAACGTGTAAATCTCTGCCATGATAGACAAATGAATCTTGGTACGTGATGCCAAAGATGGGGGGTTCAGTCGTGCTCGATACGTTCGTGGGTGGGAGCCCGATGGCGGAGTCATTCTCATGACCGTCCTCAACCAGATTGTCGCGGAAAGCGTGGATGTTGGGAGTTGGTTGAATTGGATTATGAAATTGTGCTGGAGGCGTGTCCTTAGGAAGAATCGAAACTTGATTTGATGAGCGAGCCAACCTCTGATTGCGAAGGAATAACTTACATTCACTATTCTGCTGGAACCGCTTGACTCTCGGCTTCGTTCTCTTGCCTCCAGAGCGGACGGAGGACCCTTTTAACTGTCTGTGCTGTGATGGCATGGCCATGGCCATGGCAATTGCCATCTTCTTGGGAACCCGGAGGTGATTTGCCACCCTCCAGGATTCTACTCCTGCATACCGAGCAATCTCTGACATATTTGGCTAAGCCCACATTATCAGCCTACTAGGACACTCTGACAGGAGAGGCATTCTGACCCACAGCAGTATCATTGTCTCGGAGCCAGGCTATGAGCGCAGCCATAATCTTTTGGAGTTCTTGAAGACGTCTGCCCATGACAGGCATGCTATCTCGCTGTTCAGGGCCTTCTCCCGGGGGCGTTGCCTGTGCCATGATATGAGATAGATGGCAAGTTGCAGTGTCCACCGTGCAAATTTATGTGTCGTGATGTGCGCCAGAACTGCGTATTTTCAAGTGTACGCAATATCTGGACAACAATTCAGAAATGTGGTGTCTACTTTCGAAAGCAAGTCTTGTCTGACATCCAGCGTGCGGATTGTCTCCCTTTGTCGAACTCTGTCGCAGAAGAACGAAGCACATGCTATAATAGAGGATTCGAAGGTTGCCCTTAACTAGGAATATACTTAGCGGGAAGCTAGAGCAACTCTAGACATGTTTGCTTGATTTTGACTTCGGCGGCAGGGCATCCAAATGGCCAGTATCAGCAGATTCGCAGTCGTATTCAGCGATAAGAACAGAGTTCAGATCTTCGCAAGGGGCCTGGTCGTCCGCGATGTGCTGTCAGGTACCAGCTCTTTGCAACTACTACTTTTCGACAACAATGACCAACCACAGAAAGGTTATCGAGTGCCATGATGAGCTTGCCTGTCTTCACAATCGTGAGCCATGCAATGCTGCAAGGTAAATCTTCGGAATACTCGCCATAGCAAGGGTGGAGCTTCGATTCTCAGATCGCTACAAATTTCCTCCTCCGGCAAGATCTCAATGTCCTATTGAGGGATTGTTGATGGTATATCGGTGCTACGACACGGAAAAATTCGTGCCGTACACATGTCATGCATGACTGGGGCCTCATGCCGATACTTGCACATGCGAAAACTAGCATTGCCGTGTATATGTCAAAGGCTGAACTGACCTGCTGGAGATCGTACTGTAGATGGTCATCGCTTGTTATCGAGCCTGATCGTGTTCCTCCAAAGCTGCTGGTCAGGAAGTGATGTATAGCGCGGAGTCAATATGGTGATTATGTTGAGACCGTAATGCCAGCTGCCGGGTTCCAGCCATTCCTAGCCCTTTGAGCTTGACAACACGCCCGGCATGCTTTGCATTAGAACAGGTATGAGTAGTGCTGACGTTGATAGAGAAGTGGACGGTCACAAACGGACCTCGTATTCATGAAAGTGATGCACATTGGCGGCGATATGATGGGCTGACCCGGCCCCGTTCCACAAGTATCGTTCTTGTCCAGCGATAGGCAGGGAACAGCTGGTAGTTGTGAAGTACTGGTACCCAAACGCACAGCAAAATGTAGTCAAGATCGGTGTTCGCGATTCGGACAGAAGAGATCCAGGCCAGCGTGATCGGTACAGTGCGTGCTGCGATATAATGAGGTGCTTAATATATACTCATCGCGCGAGAGCTGACACCCAATTTCGTCTTCCACAAGTAGAATGCCACCAGCGTTAGACACATACACTCTTGGGTAAGTATGCTGCCCTCCTAGTTTGAGACTCGACTGACGACGACCCAAGTAGCGAGCAAAGTACAGACTTATCGTCACCAAGCGAGCAACTCGTCGAAGAGCTGTCCCAAGCCACCGAAAATACAGATGACGAGGCCCATGGAGTTCACAGAGCGCCAGAGAGAGGTCATGGCACTCGCATGGCGATGCTTCGAGGCAGAACCAAATGTCAATTACGACAAGCTCGCAACATTGGCCGGTTTTGCAAGCGCAAACTCAGCAAGGGCATTTTGGCACAAAATCAAGACGAAGCTGATTTCGCCATCTACTGGCCAGAAGTCTGGCATCTCAGGCAAGCCGAATGGTATTCCCAGCAAGCCAGCTGGGCGTTCCAAAAGCTCGAAGAGCATCTCGGGAAAGCAAAAAAGATCAGCTCACAGCTGCAAGATCGAAAAGTCGTCAGACACAGTGCTGATTCCGCTTTCGAGTGGTTCTCTGAATGAAAAAAAAAATTAGCGGTGAAGATGAAAGATCGATCTAGCGATGAAGACGTTGTTGTTGATGGTGGCGATGAAACTGGCGAAATCGCCACAACCCAGTAGCAACTGAGTGTGGTGGCCAGAATGATCGCTGGAAACTTGTCTGGCACGAAATCATGATGACATTGGGATTTCGATTCTTAGAGACTGATCATTGGGGTCGAGGAGTCGTAGCAGAAGCTTCCAGTAATGTCCGCATACGTAGATCGAGAATGCTCCTTTCCGCGCGATTGAGCTTCAATGTAGTGCACAATGGCTTTGTCCGTACATGCTAAAAGGGGTCCCAGATCAGCGATGCGTGATGTCAGGCATCCCCTTGCTCTGTGTACATGTTCGTGCAGTGTTTCTTTCATGCTCGACCTCATGCCAGATGATAAGCGCAGTCGAAAAGGTATGCTAGCTTTCCATGATTGGAAATTGCTGGTCTTGCTTCTCACCTGCCGGTTGCTGGGTATATTGATTGCATCATGTCATAGCTCCGCAGCCTTAAATACTCGACTTTTTTTTATCTGCCATGAAGTACATTTTGCATCGGCAATCTTAGTTTTACACACCGCGTTCTCAAGGTGCAAGTCATTCCCCCGTCATGCACATCGTAACCATCAACGACTTTACAGAGAGTGAAAGACGGCTGCTTGTCAATGCCTGGCTATGTTTCGATGCCGAGCCGAAGGTCGACCTGCATAAGCTGGCTCGTCTGGTGGGCATGACGAACACCAGATCCGCGGGTAACGCCTGGGGAAGGATCAGGCGCAAGCTTCGTAATGAGTTCGATGCTACTCCAAAGCGCAACAAGAAGCGAGCGGCTGGAGAGCTGGAGAAAGAGTCGCCCACCAAGAAAATCAAGTCCAGCCCGGCGAGTCGTGCTCCACGCGAAGCGCCGAGCGCCGGAAAGTCGTCGAAGACCTCATCACCGCGGAAGGTTAAGCCTGAGAAAGTCGACTATACCGCCAGCCTGCGATGATGATGTCTTGTTCAGAGACAGTGAGTAGTGAAGCAAGATGCCAGAAGAGATGAGGTCGAGATACAAGAACGGTGAGTGTGCAGCAGGGTCTTCCCTGCAAACCTTCACTGACCAACCATAAAAGCTGACATGTGCCACAGCAGGAAAGTGCGATCACAGTTGCATTCCTTTACGATACAGCTCTCGCTTTTTATACTGGCAACGCAACCTCGATCTACTGCTGGTGCAACTGACCGCATGGTACCTCGAGCAGTTGAGAGCTGCATCTGTGATGGTTAGGGTGTATATGGCCATCATCAGACCATTGAATCCTGTATGTATTGGAGGCGTGTGTGTGTGTGTCATGGTCAAATTGGCCATTTCTGCTGCGCGAGGTGTATGTTGCTGAAAAGCTGCGCGTATAGCGCTGAGGACGGCTGTGATTGCTCAGTCCCCGAGCCATGGACGTTCTCCGGCGCTGCCCAAGGTGTGTTATGGATCACAAGCGGAATAGCTTGCCAAAGGGGTCATGTTGTGCCATGACTCACTCTACTGGAGATCTCCTACGCCGTCCCTCATGCTTCAACTGTGTTTCCCCCGAACGCCATGCTAAAAAGTGTCAAGCGAATGCGGTATCCCATGCTCAGATCCGTCATTTGAGCCACTGTTCAAAGTAGGTGCACTCCTGAGGATTGACGGGTCCTCCTTCGTGACACAAATCAAAGACCGGACATCTCCCGCAGGGTGCCTGAGTCAGTCCAGTGCCCAAGTGATCTTCCCATTCGACCCGATTGTCAGTCGGAGGCTTGAAAGATACGCCACGTACTGTGCGATAACCCCAGGTCCCATCTCGATTCGGCAGCTTCTCCAGCTTGTCATCCCAGCGCAGCACATCGATAC
This sequence comes from Exutisphaerella laricina CBS 326.52, assembly GCA_000504385.2. Taxonomy (NCBI): domain Eukaryota; kingdom Fungi; phylum Ascomycota; class Dothideomycetes; order Mycosphaerellales; family Mycosphaerellaceae; genus Exutisphaerella; species Exutisphaerella laricina. The sequence continues at coordinate 79,181 of AWYE02000567.1, forward strand.
AGATCTGGACTTCCGCTACCGTGAGTGATTTCTGCTTGGTAGGTAGGATGGCGCCGGAGCTGATGAGGAAGCCGTGGATGGAGTCGGCAGTCGGATAGTCGTGAGTGCCAGCTTTGTAGATGAGCTGATTGCAGTGGTCTGTTTCCGGATCAAAGCGTGCGGAGCGATGCTTCACCGGTTTCGAGCCGAGCTCTTCGATGTCTCTGGTGCGCTTGCGCTTCTTGTTGCCCTCATCCTTGTCTTCGGCCAGCAGCACAACAACGGGAGACTTCGGCTCCTTCTTGATCTTCTGTGGTTTGACGTCTTTCCAGCTCTCCTGCCGCACGTGGAAGATGATCATATTGAGCAGTTCATCGCGGAATGACTCATCTAAATCTCCAGCATCGTAGAAGCTGTTCCCGGTGACGTCCTCGCTCGGCCTGAGATGCGCCAAGATGTATGTCTTCTGGGCCTTGCTCTTGATATTGACAATATCCTTGATCAGATTCTGCTTTCCTAACTTGGTCAAGGTCTTGGTCAGAACGGTGTCGGCAATGCTGGTCTTTTGCTTGATCATCTTCTTCCATATGCCGGTGGTGGAGGCCTCCTCGATGACCTCGTAGATGGCCTTTTCATCGCGGTCAAGGTTGACGATGTGACGAGCTGCTTCACGCGGACGTACGGTCCATGCTGCTTTGCCCGATTGTCTGACCGTTCGAAACAGGCCTTTTTTGGTCAGGGCATTGAGGAGAGGCATCAGGTCCTTGGGGTCGCTGAGGCCGGCGTAGCCCAGGAGGTTCTCGACGGTGAAGGCTTTGCTGATGACATTGTCGCCCTTTTCATTCAGCTCGGTAGCCTGGCTTTGCGCGATAGCATAGAGCGCATCGGCATCGTTGTCAAGGTGCGTGAGAGCCGCTTTGGAAGTGGGCTGGGCAGACATGCGGATGATGGGTTGGGGGCAGCGCGTGCCAAGAAAGGTGGTGGTGGTGGTGGTGGTGGTGGTCACGGGTGATGCATCGAGTCGGAGGACCGGCGGGAAGTAATGTGTGTTGTCGTGAGATCAGCATGTGAGGTGTGGTGATATGAGTCGAGATGTGAGGAGGGATACTTCTCCAAGAGAAGTTCGTGGTTGTGCCCCGCGACGAGCGTTAACTTAGAACTAACTAGTTCTAGGTGGTGCAGCAATCTGCCATTCCCGAAGTTGCCAAGATCCCCTCCGTCCCAGTAGTTGTATCCATACGTACAGTACGAAGATACGATCGCGCGGCGTCTGACTCGGGCCGGAAGATCTCGGCCTTCATCTCCGACAGAAGCCCGCCCATCCAAAAGCAGGAGGATCAGAACAATAATAATAACAATAATAATTGCACGATTCGACAGGTCGGGTAGTACAACGGTAATCATGTTACGTTACAGGTAAGTTAAGTTAGGGGGAAGACAACTTTCTTGTCTTGTCTTGTTCGTTTGTCTTTCTTCCCTTCCCTTCCCTTCCCCACGACGACACTTGCGCTTCACTCTTTCGCGCAAACTTCGCCCGCCGCTCATTTCGTGCGAAGCAGCCAGCCAGCCAGCCAGCCAGCATTCCAGAGCCAGCATTCGGAACAACATCACGAAACACCACACTCACTGCTGTACTACAAAAAGCCACACAACAACCAACAACCCACTTCAACCACCTCAACCCCCCCCCCACAAATGGCCGTGCCTCGCGACCCAGCCTTCTGGAAACGCTTCTCAGTCGCAGTCCACCAAGACGAAGAAATTGGCCCCTACGAGCTCAAACACAAGTAAGCACTTTCTCTCTCTTTCTTTCTTTCTTTCTTTCTCTCTCCCTCTCTCTCTCTCTCCCCCTCTCTCTCTCTCTCTCTTTCTCCCGCTTTCTCTCTCTCGCTCGCTCGCTCGCCACCCCTCCAACCAACCAACCAACCACTAATTAACCCAACCTCTCCCCTGCAGTGACTCCTGGCTCGCCCGTCAAAACAAGAAAAAGTCCCAACGAACCTGGTGCTGCTACGGATTCTGGCTCGGGTTCATGATCTTCATCGCAGGAGTAGTCGCCGTGATCATCTGGTTGTTGAGTTCGGGCATTTTGGAGCACAAGCATTCGAGTGGTGGGGGAGAGAGGTAGAAGGAAAAGAAGAAGAAGAAGAAGAAGAAGAAACTCAGTAATTTAAATAATAGATCTACGATACCAATGACCAAGGGGCGCGGGCGCAGAAACGGACAGAATGGACACAGGACGGAAGTACAGATTCTGTTAATTCGTTTGGCAACAAAAGACGAGTTACTAAAAAAACATGTTGATTGTTGTTATACGTTCAACTTCATACCGCTTAATTTTTACCACTGCCAACGCACAACCTGCTTTGCTCCGTCTTGCCACCTGGGAGCATGTTCGAGCTCATCTTCACACACACACTCACTACCCGATCGGCTCTTTTTCCTATCAACGCAGCTTTGCATTTATCGCTAAAGGTCTTGGGAGTGTCATGTCACTGCCAGACCCATGCCCGTGCGCTTATGCTATCCGGGTCTCGTTTTGATGCTGTTCCCACGCCGCTGTGTGGCGTCTTGTTTGGAGTCCCATCGTGGTACCAGCGATTCATGGTTATAATTGGCCTTGATGGAAGGACCCGACCATGCTGCTGCTGCTGCTGCTGCTGCTGCCCGATCATCTGATGGACGTCCAGATCACCCAACGCCGTGCACAGTCATTCCGTTCGCCTCGTCCCTGCCATGTCTTGATGACCTTGCCCCCCCCTCCAGCCACAGTCTGCATACCAGACTCCTAGTATCTCGGTCTCGTAGGCTCTGGGCTGGGAGACCTCGTAACACTCCTCTCATCCCGGCCTCTCTCCCGAAGATACTTCTTCGTCGCTAGCTCCAACTCCCGCTCAAGCTCCGCACTCGGCTCCTTGCGATGGATGAAATTGCAGAATCCACCGCGCACACATCCCTCACCACTGTTCAGTCTGCAACAAGCTTCCCTAAAGTCCGTCACTGGTGACAGCTCGCAGTAGATTGGCCGAGCGGCATACCACCTGCTGTTCAGTGCATCGCACGCCTTCTGCGCCGAGTCCTCGTACTTGAACCGCGCGTACACATTCCCGATCAGATGATCATTATTGTTGTCGCATACGACGACCTCTTCGATTTCGCCGTATTTGCACATCTCGCACCAGAAGTCTTCGTAGAAAGCGTCGAAGTGGTTCTGGAGCTGGGATGGGTTCATTTTGTTGGCGGCTTTGGTGTCGTAGGCTGGGTTTTGGTAGAGGTTTGGGAGGAGGATTGTTTGCGAGTACGACGGTTTGACGTGCTTGCGCGAGCAGCGGTCGCCGTGGCGGCACGCGCCGATTTTGTAGTAGAACGAGCAGTTGACTTTGTCTTGTTCTGTTCCGAAGATCGAGGCGAGATAGTTGGCCATCTTGCGCGGTTGCTGCTGGTATCAGTCGTGTGAGCTTGACGCTTGAAGAGATGTCGGCGAGATGTTTTGTCGTTATCTGCTGGTGCTAAAGGTGCAGAAATGGTACTGCCGCGTAGTAGTGAGCGTGTTGGTCGTGTCGCAAGGAATAATGTGTAGCTCCAGCGGCAGGATGGAGGTTCGGCTTACCTCAGCAGTTCTTGCCTCAGGTTCTCTTCCTTTCCATCTCACTTCGCCTCCTGAGTCTCTTCCTCCATCAAACTTCCATAAACACTGTAAACTTTATACAGGGCATATCACTATGACATCCGGAACTTTTTCCCGGTGATCACATGTCACAGCCCTTCCCATCTTGCTCAGTACCTATTATTCCGTTGCCTCATTCCTGTGAGCAAAGAGAACCGATCTCGTGGTCAAGCAAAATACCATACACAAATTTCCGCCCATGATCCCACTGTCCTTGTCGATACCAGTCTTGGCTCCACGATCGCGTTCACGCCTGAAGTGAAGAAATGGTGCCTTTCGGAGCCGTGGCACGTGTAGTGATGTGGCCCTGCTTTGTGAACTTGGCACTTGTGACTGACTGTGTACATAAGATCTGAACGAAAGACTGGAAAGCAGACAAGAGGCCAAGAGCCCAATTCACGTCTTTCAACAACCAGAACAACACATTGTGTTATTGGCGTCCGTCTGGGCAGTGCATAGGGCTGTCAAGATTTGTGACTAGCGACGAGAAAGGCACATCGTTCTCAGGCGCCTCTCGAAGGAGCAGCTCCGAATCTGTAAGCTCTGCCCATGGGTTGTTTCTTGTTATAATATTCTCGAAACGGAGTTGCCGGACTAATAATTCGTTCCTTACCGAATAATAATGCTATAACGGCTAGTCTATGTAATCCGTGCTTAAAGTCGTCCACCAACCAGCTCGAGCTAATAGAGCCCAATCCTGCTATACAGGAAGGAGTTTAGTTCCGTTCCGTCAGAGGATATACTGTACAGTACAGTAGCTGTGCGGCACGACTCCGCACGGCTCTCGGCTCGGCTCGGCTCGTCAAGCCATCGGAAGCTGATCCATCTTTCTTTCTTTCGTGTGAGTGTGGAGGTGTTCTGTCCTTCTTGCTTCAACGACGCCTTCTCATCCGTCAGACCACAAGGCCATGCAAATGGATTATGAATTATGAGTTATGAATTATGAGTTATGAGTTATGAGTTATGAGTTATGAGTTATGAACTTACGACATCTCAGGGCTTGAAATAGTCACATCGAAAGGCGTGGCTCAGAAGAATGGTTCGGGGTAGCGCAACGGCTCAGCCAGCAGCAGGTCTGCACCGCTCTTCCGCCTTTTTCCCACCCACACGATTATATTGTCATTCTCGTCGTCGACATACGGCTCGCGATGCCGCTGCAAGTGATCCCGACCAGACCACACTACACCACACCATGCCCAGGAACATCTACTGGAGCAGTCTTCGTGAGAGCCGGGCCGCGGCGGGGCGCGTCTCGTCACGCAGTAATATGTTGGTGCATATGCACAGTCGTTGCATGACGCGAGCAAGCTCTCGGTTCGCGTACCACGTTGCTAGATTGTCGCCGTTGTCTACCAAACTACGTATCCCCTACTACTACTACTGCCCACGAAGGAGGAAGCACGTCCAAGTCTCCTAGGGGCTGCCCTGGAGCCACTGACTCTTGTGCTCCTCGCACCTTTTCGCGACTGGCTGATTGTCCTCCCTGCCCCGTCGCAGGGCCTGTCACTCTTCCTGAAGGCTGTCGTTACGAGACTTTGTCTAGTCGCATCCTGGCGACGCGACTATGTCCCCGGATCTTGGCCAGTATCTGGCACAGTTACCCAAAGGACCACCGGACACGTGGCCAACAGGCAATCGAGGCTCGGCTATCATCGCAGTCCAGATACTGATGATCCTGCTAGCGTCTAGCGCTGTAATCCTGAGGTTTGTTGCAAGGCGGATGAGTGCAGCGGGTGTCGGATGGGACGACTGGGTCACACTCGCAGCATTGGCATGTTCATAACCGCAAGCATGTATGCGAGGGAAAGTGCTAATCCCCGATAGTTTCCTTCGCTGGGTATCAACATCACGAACATCATGTCGGTGTCCTTCGGACTTGGCAGGCATATCTGGCACATAGACGACTACGGCAAACGGTACCTCCGAACCCTCTTCGCTCTGGAGCTCATGTTCACGCTTGCCCTCGCGCTCAACAAGCTGGGAGTACTTTTGATGTACCATCGCTTGTTCGGCATCGAGCGTAGCTTTACGATAGCGCTGCGCTTGGTGGCAGCTGTGGTCGTGAGCTGGTTTGTCGGCGTCGAGATCGCTACCCTAGCTCAATGTCGACCTATCAGCAAGTTCTGGAACCCTTTCGTGGATGGCGAATGTATCGACATCGTCAACTTCTTCGAGGGCTCTGCAATACCAAACGTCATCATCGACATCGCCATTCTCTTGTTGCCACAGCCCATCTTATGGCAGCTTAGCATGAGCAGATCTAATAAAGTAGCCCTTTGCGGAATCTTCCTGCTCGGAGCTTTGTATGTACAATCCCCATCTGCACTACTCTGCCGTTGTTGATGACAATTCACAGCACATCAGTCAGCTCGATCGGACGCCTCGTGGCCATAGTAGAATTTCATAATGGTGTAGACTTCACCTGGGACGCCTACGCAGCGGTGATCTGGTACTCCCTCGAGCCTGCCATTGGTATCGCTTGCGCTTGTCTGCCATGCTTGGGACCACTTTTGCGCGACTTACCAGCTTCGCCCTTTGGAACATCCCGGTCCCAATCAGAAAGTCGATATCCTTCGCCGAACGTCAGCAGATCCAATGGGCAGCGGAGTATCCAGAGGATGAGCCTAGACTCTGACAGCATTACGAAGCTCACAAGGACCTCATGCCACACGTCGGTGTATGCATCCGCGCATGACAGTCTTGACGACGGGTACGATCTTTCTGCGGCAAGCCACGAGATGGGCGTTATCCACGTGAGAACCACTACGCATGTTTCGTCTCCCATATCTCCCTGAAGGCCGGAGTGAAGAAGAGGACCTCTGATATTGGATATTGGCGCTTTACTACCTGCAGAGCCGGACGCAAAGCCATGTTGCGCGCACGAATCGCCTGCATTGGTTGCACGCAAATTCGCAGCCAACACATCGAAGATCGCAAACAGATCCAGGACGGCCGGGAAGGGCAAATCAAGGAGAAAGAAGACAGCTACGAAGCCCGCCATGGCCGGGTCACAGCCAGTACGATCTCCGCAACGGCGTTTCACCAATAGTGAGTCAGACCAACTCATGTCACCAAACACAAGACGCTGATTACTATGTTCAGTGCACCTTCCCTCCACTGCTATCTTCAGCTCTTCTCAGCGTTCCTTATCAGCACATAAGGAGTTTGGCACTGTCGATCCGTAGCAAATCGAAGAGCAAAGGCCGCATACAAGCTCCGAAAATACCTTTGATTGTGGAGCTGGCAGTCGATCACACGCTGTTAGACCTAATGGTTTCTGAGTTGAACACTCCTACACGGCAACAATAACACGAAGCTGAGAAGCTGCGATATCCTTGGGCACGGTAGTATGTATTGGCGGCATACATGTGGCAGGTGTCACTTTTATAGGGCGCATGCGCAACCCCCCAAGTGGACCCAGATCATCTGGGTTTTTTCACCTGCGATGCGCCCTCTAATCCTGCCAATACGCCACTTCGAAGACCCCGACTCTCAACACGCCCACGATGTGCTGAATCTGAACGTCGCTTTGGCCGACACTTGAGATTAAAAGCGGCCTCACAACAATGCTGTTGTACGTTCAAGTAGTATGGGCTGGATTGGTTGTGTATACGAGTCTGGAGGGGCCGAGGGGGATGAATGAGGATATTACGAGTATGCCAGTGACTCGACGAGAGCATACGGAGTGGGATGGTGGCGCGACCAACGACAGCGATATATGGATCGAGCCTCCGGGACGAGCAGCAGCAGCTTCACGGATAACAGGGTCATGTTGCAAGTCTTCCAGACATGTGCATTGTACCACGAACATTGAGGTATGCGTCCAGGGTGGATAGTGAACGTGAAGTCATGGATACAATGGCTCTGGCTACGGTGCGCTTCATGGTACTGCAACGAGTGTGTTACTCTCATAAGTCGTGCCTTGACGCCTCCACCGTAAGCTTATGCATCGCCTTCACCACCTATATCGGCCGTGTCGATGGTACTATTTGTATTTGATGTGCTGCAACGGCATGTCAGCTGCCACGAAGAGAGGTAACCTTGAGAGAGTCAGTCCAGATGGGAGTGACTTACGAATGTCTGGCAGCCTTCGCCGCCATACCTCCTGGTCTTGACATTGTCACGACACATCTCTTCAAACTGCTGGATGCAGTACTTCTGCGGAACCCATGCAGGCGGGATGCAAGTACCTGCGAAAAGAAGGGAAAAAATTGGTATCAATTTCTCTCTCTCCATTAGAAGAATCGTCTGAAGTATCAAGGAAGTCTTGAGACCTTCTTGATTGAAGACTGAGGACTGAGGAGGACTTTACCAGTGATCCAAACTTTGGCGCCCTTGGGCCATGGGAACGTCGAGGTCTTGCCGGAAATGGCATACATGCTTGGGACGGTAATGTCTCCCCTGGCGCAGAAGTTGTGGATGGCGTTCATAACGCCCGTGGCGTCGACGAGGCAGGTGCGGGCCATGGTGGCTGGCACGAAGGCGGCAGCGGTCCAAGTGATGATGGAGAGGAGCTTCATTTGAATGTTGGTGATCAATAATAGTATGGGCAGGAATATATATGGTCGTGCGAGTTTCCTTGGAAGTGATGATATAAGAAGTGGCAGAGAAGAGAAGGGAGAAGGAGAGAAGGGGGATGGAGGACATGACTTTTTGTGTATGGCGCTGCGGCCGTGTTGCGTATGGAAGTCTTGGGTGCTTGATATTGTTCGTGATGGAGCATGGTGCAGGACAAAGAACCAGTACCCTGCACGAGACGAACGAGACTTGGGATATTGTCCAGAGCGCCGCGACACGCACACACATCGGAGGAGGAGGAGGAGGATGTGTGCCTTTGTTGCATAGACGTTGTATGTAATGTAATGTACAATGGTCGTACGTACATGATTGTCCCGAAGAAAAGCCGGTCGTGCTCGAAGACATGGCTGTTGTTGAAGAATGAATTGATCATTTATTCATTTATTCATTCATTAGTGTTTGGTTCGAAGCTGGAAGGATTCAAGTGTATACGTCATCCGTCCTGGTTATCAGATGTCGATATCATTGACGCTGGCATCGTCTCTGTGCAATCACTGACAGCATGTGACACATGGCAGGCCGGCAGGCCGGCAGGCAGGCAGCTGCTTGACGATAACCCTGTACGTACGTAGTAGCTGCTCGTGGAGAGGTGACCAAGAAGCAAGAGACGTGTTCGTTTCTCGTTTCTCGTATTCGCTTACTTCACATGCAATGATGAGTAATAACATGGCTTGACACGATGAACTAAAGAACAGGCTCAAAGTCTAAACGACACCGTCCAAACGCTGTGCGCCCGCCGTGGACGTGAGGGACTCGGAGCTGAACTTCGTAGCATCTCCGCTTCAACAGACGGTTGTTGTTGCACAAGAGTGCTGCCAATGCGGCGCCCCTGCGCACGAGAGCCCAACACCCTGCACGCCATACGCATACGCATGCGGTGGCAATGGAGGATCAAGCTGCGTCGGCATCCCGCCGGCAGGCAATTGGATCGGGCCTGCATCTCGCATGCCGAGAGTGCCAGAGGAAGAAGATCAAGTGTGATCGCACTTATCCGTGTGCACAGTGTACACGATCAGGCTTGCCGTGCCAGCAGAGCTCCCGGAAGCCACGCGCCAAGGCCGGCGCAAAAGCTGTTGATGCTGAGCTGCGGAGCCGGATCGCGAAACTGGAGAGGCTGGTGGAGACTTTCCAGGGCGAAGAAGCCAGCAGGGCCGGCGAGAATGACAATAATGGCAACGATGCAGCGAGTCTGCCAGCCAGGCAGCAGGGACCCGCGATCGTGCCCGGCACTGACAACACCAAGCAGACCTCCCGCAGCCCCAGCAGCGACATCGACGTCGACGTCGGCTCACCGCACACAAACAAATATGTAGCAGGCACCTTCTGGTCGGCCCTCACGTCGGAGGTGAAAGCTCTGGCTGATGTCTTCGACGAGGATGGCTCGCAGAGCGATGAAGACATTATCACGCCCGAAACAACGCCACCCTCAGCGCCATCTGCGCTAGACCCGTCCAATCGATCGACAGCAGGCTACGAGCTTCTTTTGTGCCCCCCTGGCGTGCTATACGTTATGCCTGGAGCGCTGCAAGATCCCAGTCCAGACATGGCGGTCGAACTGACGCAGGCTTTCTTGACCTACGTCGAACCGATGTACAAGTTGTTCCATACGCCGACGTTAACCGCCTTCCTACAGCGCGACCAGCCATACCTTCACCGGCCTGCAGATTCGCCTTGTAACAAAGCTTTGCGGGCATCTGTGTATTTCGCGGGCATCAACGCCTTGACAGAGGAAGAATGCTTAGCTACCTACGGGAAGCCCATTCAGCAGATGGTGCAGGAGTTCCGGCGGAACGTGGATGTTGCGCTGTATCAAGCAGATCCGTTGAACACCGACGAGACTGCAACACTGCAAGCGCTTGTCCTTTACGTGGTAAGATTCTGGCTCAATGGACGAAAATCAAGGTCGTCGAGGACTAACCACCTCCCAGGCATCTATCAGAGTCTACGACTCAAGTCGCCGAGCGTGGTCCATGATAGGCCTCTTGGTGCGCGTTGCCCGAGCGATGGGTATTCACAGAGAGATACCCGGCGAATCGCCGTATCTCGCAGAGACCAGGCGACGTCTATGGTATAACATCGTATTCCTGGACTGCTACGCTTCTGTAGATCGTGGTTCAGAACCGGCCATACATCCGGACACGTTCTCAAGGTCCTTGCCACTCAACGTTAACGACGAAGACTTTGGCGAGTATTCCACGGAAGTGGTGCCTCGCGAAGGCATAACAGACACCTCGATGTCACTAATCGCGCAACAGGGGTCCATCTTGGCTCTGAAGATGGCGCTGCCTGAACACAAGGACGGCGGGGCAGCGCAGTCTTGGCAGAAACGACTGGAGATGGCTTACGATTACCAGCGCAATGTGAATGACAAGTTCATCCGCCATTGCGATCCCAACAACCTGAAACAGAGAATGATGATCATTGGCACAGGTACCGCCGCTTGTAATGCCATGATCTTAAGGGCAGTTCGGCCAATACAGCATCGTCCCGATAGCATACCCCCCAGAGTCGACAGTCCATGGGTCATGGAGCTAGCTCTCAACATCTTGCGACATGCGAACTCTCTGTGGGAGGAAATGGTTGGCCGCTGGCGACGCATGCCGTGGGTGCCATGGCATGCCATCGGTGTCGCACTCGCAGGTCTCTGCTCGATCCGCGACACAGACCAAGCCACCGAAGCCTGGGTTCTCTGCGAGAAAGCCATGTCTCGATATGGTAATGCTGTCGCCGATAGCCCATCTGGTATGTTATGGAGGCCGATCGAGAAGCTCTACAAGAAAGCCAAGGCCTTCAGGGACGCCGAAAAGAAGCCTTCGAACAACAACATGCAAACGCCAACATCTTTCGACATGTCCTGGGACGACGCGGCGTTACAGCAGCAGCAGCAGCAGCAGCAGCATTCCCCTGTGGCCATCAACCCTACGCCTACTGCTGTTACGGACCCAATGGCGGTGTCTGCGCCGGATCTTGATGTGTTCAGCTTTCCGCCGGATATGCAAGCTTCTCTGCCGAGCGATAACAGTTGGCTTGACTGGGAATCGATCCTGAAGGATATGGACGAGATCAAGGCGGATGATATGCAATGGATGTGAAGTGTAATTACATGATGCGTGGGGCTCTCTCTCCCCCTCTCTCTCTCTCCTCCGGATCATCGACTTGCGATCGTAATCGCTGAAAAATCTTCGCTCAACTGTTGGTTGCCCTGGGGAGCCTGTCGAAGCCCGCCATGCTGTAAGCCTGGCACCTTCTGGCTAGAATCGGATTTGCGGTCGTTGTTTGCTGAGATCTCCGCTCAACTCGCGTGCCTCCAAGAGCTTACCCTAGCTCCACGCCATACTGCACGTCTGGCAGCTTCTGCCTGGTATTGAAGTTGCGATCGAGATCGCTGAACTAATCGCTCGGCTTGTGCAAACTCCCGGACCCTGTCTTGTACCGCGCCATGCTACGATTCTGGCAGCCTCTGCCTGGCGAGACTGGTCGTGCAGTATTGGCGGACGACAGTGGTTCTCTGTATGCCCGCGCTCGATCAGCTCGCGGTGCTCTTTGCCGCGTCTCTTTGTGACTCGACGCTCCTCACCGAAAAGCCAGTCGGAATGACCACCGCATCTTCTGGGGGCTCTCGATCGACCACACACACGCCCTCCGGCTGTCTGAAACCATCTGGTCATCCTAGGCTTCTTCCTAGCACGATCGAGTTCCCACGATTCTCGATGTAGCCCGTCGTCTGCATCATCGAGCACACCGAAAGGATCACTTCTAGTTGGATCTGCCACTGTCGCCTCCAGGGCTCCGTTTGGTTTTGCAGTCTGAGCAGATTGCGCTCGGCGGCAGTCAATCGCATAGTCGTGCCTCGAACCTGACCGCTGTACTCCACTGTGCAATTTTCTGTCACCTTATCTTCAGTCCTCTCATCAGCGTCCCCAACATCCCCATAAGTCATCGAACAAAGCTCCTGCTTGAGCCTCACTGCAGCCAATCCGTCACCTCATCTACGGCCACTTTGACGGCATCGTGATCATCTGTTATGGCTGTTGGCAAGCCATCGTCTCCACCATCGGCTATAGCAGCGTACGGATGGATCTAGGGGCGTGTCTACAGCTGGCAGTGTCGCAGGCTCCAGATACCCCCTCCTTAGCATTGTCGGCTCCATGGTGCCATAATACTCCTACAATCTCCGTCATCTCCTGCGCGAGAGGCCTGAACAAATCACCCCAAGGAACTGCTTTCTAAGATTCACCCCTGTTCAATCAGTAGACCTGCGGTGTGCCCGAAAGCTCTAGACGCTAGTGGCTCAATATCTGGAATAGACTGGGTACTGGATCGAGCCACGACAGTCTGCGAACGCATTGCCACCACGTCAACTGCGGGTCACAGCACCGCGACATAGGTCATTGCTTTTCGCTTTTCATTTTCAAACAAGCAAGTCCTGCTGTTCACGATTTGCAAGCCACTACTTTGATTGCACTACGTACAACTTTTGCCAACACTGCTTTCACAAACTTAATACGGGCATAACAAGGGTTAATTGAGAAGCCTTTCGAAAGCTGGAACCATTTGAGGTATGTAATGGATGCGAGTTTTGCTCGGGAACTTCTTAGGAGTTTCTTTGTCTGGTTCAGCGAAGGTGTCACCCAGCGGGAGAGAAAGATACCGCAATTGTGTATAAGGGAACGGGACATTGTTACTTGTAGTAAGAATGATTCCACGGTAGCCTCTGTCGACTGCCAATATAGTGATAGGCAGCTGAAGATGCTACAACAATCACACACAATTCGTGACTATTGCTTCGTACCTCGTCTTGCCCGTGCGTCCACGTCCACGTTCGGCATCTCTAGCGCTACATTGTAGCTTACGCACGTATCGACGACTGTTTTCTTTTTCATAGCTCTCTACTGACCCGATAGACAATTCCATCGGTCCGCTTAGATTCAAGTGCGAGCGAAGACGATAGTCGACTAATCGAAGTTTGCTCTGCGCTACTCTGCTGACAATGGCCAACGTACACATTCTAACCAAGTGAGGTCGATTCAAGTCGTCCCTCTTTTCCAGGTTCCAATGAGGAATCAGTGTCTTCAACAGTCTCTAAGAGAGTTTCTTTGCTCGCAGAAGCTTGGCAAGCCTATTCGCACAATCTGCCATGTCCAAAAAGTACGCCTAATCTGCCATTCGAAAAGCAAGCAACAGCGTGAGTGAGTACGTTGTTCGAGTCGAACCGGTCCGTGCATAGCAAGACACTCCACATCCGGCGATTCAACTAAGCACAGAACAGCGCATCGGAGACCTGATTGCCGCCTTGAACACGATACTTAAAATACAGCTGTGGATTTCATGCCATGTATTTGCGAGTTTGCTACATGTCCTATCAGATCCGTCCAGTGAACCCCGATCGCGAGCTTTGGATATCAGCTAGAGGAAGGCTAATAAGTATACCGAAAGCCATCCTGTTATCCCCAACTGTCAGCAAGGAGTACCCGTTCACGAACGCTCCATAGTACGACTTACATCGGCTCCCTCAATTGCAAGCTCACCTCGCGCTTGCTTAGCGTTGCAGAAGTAGAAGTATGAATCCAGCACGCAGACAGTAGCTATGATAATCAAAGAGGCAGTCATGCAGGCATACAGCCCTGGCAAGTACTCAGGCGCATCCTGCGTTCTGGAAAGACATCAGTATGTCGCCACCATGTTAGTGTTTCATCGCACATACCGAAACACCAATGAGCCTGCAATGCCACCAATGCCTCCGAAGCCGACTAAGGTAGCGCTGCAGAACGCACGCTTCCACTGTCCACGGATATTGTTACCCTGATAGCTCATGCATTGCGGAATATTCGCGTTTGCGCCTGCGCATGTTAAGAAGACGCCGAAATAGCGAACACCAAGGGTGTCGACCCAGCCCATGAGTGCAAGGCCGACGATACACAGCGTTGCATTGAAGATCAGGAGAGGACCGCGGATGTGATACTGTTCAACGTCAGCCGATCACCTCTCTCAAACGATCCCAAAGCTGACCTTATCTCCAACCCAGCCAGTGACATACATCACAATACCCGCAAACGCATATGGCGGCGTTATCAAGCATTGCGATGCTCCCACGCCAAAGCCCATTCCTTCTCGGAGAATGATGGGCAAGAAGTAAGCCAATGCATATGTGACTGTGGTCAGACAGCAGAAGATGAGAGCAAATCCCCACACTTTCGGATCCAGAGCAGGCTTCAAGAACTTAAGCACCGCAAACGGCTCTGCAACTGTATCCGCACGATCGGCCTCGACTCTTGCAATCACAAATGCCACTTCGCGCTCCGTTAGGAAGCGCCAGCACTTTTCGGGATGGTCGTCGGGGAAAGGTACGATGAAGAAATAACCTATGATGGCAATCAAACTGGTGAGCTATAATGAACGTCAGTATCGTAGCGAATGAAAATTCGACAGACGTACTATGCCCTCGATGATGAACTGCACAAGCGTTAGTATGAGTTGCCCAGCTCGGAGGCAGCACAATGCTACTCACAATCCACCTCCATGCTCCCAGATCAGCCAAGCCTCCCATCTGCATCAATCCAAAAGCGAGTATACCAGCACAAGCACTCGCAAACATGCCGAGAATATAGAAGTACGCATATCGCTTCCCCATCTCATCTGTCTCGCTCATCAGCTCCTTATCGTTCAGCGCATTTGCTCAAGCAACTCACATCTTTTGTACCATGTGCTCAACAGATACACGCATCCAGGAAAGAATCCCGCCTCGAACACCCCTAATATGACCCTTAAGCCAGCCAGCGTCGTCCAGGTCGGTGCAAATCCCATGCCAATCATGACACAACCCCACAAAAGTGTGATTGTAGCCAGGAAATTGCGAGGCCCGATCTTCTTGCATGCGATTGTAGCTGGAGGCTGGAAGATAACGTAAGTGATGAAGAAGACGAGAGTAACGATGGACTGTCGGAAACGTTAGCATAGTCTCTCTAGAGGGGGGGGCAAGCATTACTGACGTAGCGAAAGCCGATCAAGTTCAGCTCCATCGTCATGCCTGCGATGGCTGCTGCAGACAGGTTCGTACGATCCATGAGCGAGATGCAGTACATGGTCCCAACAGTGAGGATCAATCTTCTATCGATGCGATGCAGGATCTTCCGCTCTTCTACGAGCGAGAACTCGGCGAGTATGTCTGAATGTGCTGGGGATGTGTCGCGGCCATTCTCAATCTGCTTGACGTCAAAGTTATCCTTGTCGTGTCGAAGTGCTGCCATCATAAGCTATAGTCAATTTGAGAACGAAGTCCAGGCAAAAGAGACACGAAGAGCACCACGCAGGGGGAGCGAGACGTTCTTGTACCCAGTCCTGCATGTCAACCCACATCTTCGGTGCAATGGCTGCATGAACGTACCTTGGCATTGCAGATGACAGCTGCTGATGCACTTCCTAGGAATACGAGAAGAGCCAACACTCAACGCGACACTGGGAGTGGCCCTGAGAACGGGCACGGCCGAGTCTGAACAGCGGCCATATATTGGAGCACAGACGCGGGGAATGCGGTGCATCCTTGCTGCCAAGCTGAGATGTGTCTCGGCAGTGTTCGCTCGATGATGCTTGCGGCATATACGTACCCCAGATGGTCATCGTTGACATTTGCTCACTGGCGACAACGATCCCATTCTTGCTATTTGTATTTGTGTCAGGTATAGCGACAGATCAGGTCCGCAGAGATTTGTCGTCTAGAGAAGAACTCGGTACACGACGTTGGTGACATAAGAATGTGGCCAGAACTATCGTCTACAATCCGCAACAATCACGCTGGTCAAGGAAAGCTGGGCTTCACTGCCCTCTTCCTCTTGGTT
Organism: Exutisphaerella laricina CBS 326.52; assembly: GCA_000504385.2. Lineage (NCBI taxonomy): Eukaryota > Fungi > Ascomycota > Dothideomycetes > Mycosphaerellales > Mycosphaerellaceae > Exutisphaerella > Exutisphaerella laricina. The sequence continues at coordinate 95,240 of AWYE02000567.1, forward strand.
GCCCGAGTGCTGTTCCCCGCAAACACGGGACCATCGATGGTCGGATCGTAAGTCGCATTGGTCGGCACCACCTGGAACTGCACGGTGGCGTTGCCCTCCCGATACTCGCTCTTCGCTGTACCCACGCTCTGATAACAAGACCCCATCGATACCTGCTGCTTGCCAGAAGCAATATCAAGACCGTTTATCGCACGCTCAAACAACTCGAGCGATGCCAAAGGCTGATAGAAGGGGACTTCGTGGCCAGACTCATAGATGCGTCCATAAGCAAAATTCGCAGATTGCTTGACTTGCCCGTGGACGATGCCGTCGGAAGTCATGATGTCGACATAGCCGGCCTGACTGAAACCTGGCGCCTGGACATGCTGAGACACAACCTCACCTCCGATCCAGTTGCATATGTAGTCTGCATCGCCAGCGTACAGGACGACATATACACCTTGATCGACGAGCTTTCTGATGTCTTCGACAGTATTTAGCTCCAGCGAATCGTCACCTGTGACGCCAAAGGCGGTACCGACGGCACCGCTGAATTCAGAGAAGTTGGTGAACGCTCCAATGGCCTTCTGCAGCTCTGGCGAGTTCAGGTATTCGACGTAGTACTCCGGCGGAAACGGATCAGGTTCCAATTGACGAATATCGTACTCATCCCTGCCTAGGAGCTCAACGTACAGGTTCTCTGATTCGCTTACACAAAACTGGCTAGAGTGTCTGCAGACAGCCTTGTCGCCGCTTGTGTTGCACTTGACCAATTTATCGTAGCAGTTGCCGGGACCGTATGCCGAGTTCAGCCATTGAGCGCGAATACTAGCGTTGCCGACAGGGATGTCGTAAGTGTTATCAACTGTAAAGTTGTAGAATGCCGGGTAGTGTATTCGAGCGTCGTACCAGCCATTCCCGATCAGAACAGTGCGCAGGTTGATTTGTTTAGCGTTCTGCAATTTGTGCTGCTGGATCAAGGCATTTTGAGACTCGATGTATGCGTTGAAGACCGGACCGTAGTGCCCTAGTCGAGGAAAATAGAGTTAACAAATACCAGGATCACGACACATGACAAGTTTCTGCATGTTTGACTGACCTCCGTAGCTCTCTGTCGCAAAATTGAACTCTGTCTTCGAATACTGAGGGAAAGCACCCATGAAGCCTTGCAGCGCCTTCCAAAGCCCCGGCGCAGCATTGTCGGTCGAGTTGGCAGTCAAGGCTGGGTCGGGGTACGAATAGGTGCCACATGTGCCCGTCCTCGCTGCATAGTCCGGACAGTCGTTGCTTGGCAGCTGGATGACGTTCCCGGAGTCGGGCGTAAAGCCAGAGATTGGTCGAGAGTAAGAGAAGCCAACCTGTGCCGGCTGATCAATGAAAATAACGTTCGAGATGTTACTGGCGTCGAAGGTCAGTACCACCGCGCAGCATGATCAAGCCGCGTTGTCTCAATCCTCACTTCCAAGCATACGGATTGTTCACGACCGTGCCGTCAGCATCAACGCGACAAGGTCCTGGTTGAGGGTCAGCTAGATCATGCTCGAGATGTGCAAGAACTCCTACCCAGCTCCTGGAACAGACCGATCATGGACGAGCTACCAGGACCTCCATTGATCCAAACGGTCAGTTCCGCGTCTTCAGGCTCCTTGTTGCGTGCTTCGAAGAACCTAGAGACGCGTGATGATGTGAGCTGACGACATCGACATCGGTAGCGGCGCATGGACGGCCATCACTTCGCTCACCAGAAGAACAAGTGCTGATCCTGTGCAATGTCCACATAGCCGCTGTAAGACTTGACGCCCGGCGTGAGTTCGCATGTTCTGTCGAAGATGATCAGTATTCGTGGCGGATATGCAGCTCCGCAGTCCAATGGTGAGGTGAGGCTCGCACCCTGCGGGAACCTCCTTCCAGCGCACGGGCAGATCGAGGTATCCTTGAGCGGTCTTCAAGTCTGTTGGCGGTGGTAGGAAATGGGCGGTGGCTGCAGCTATCAATGCCAAACATAGCGCGTGAGCTCGCAGCAGAGGCGCCATCGCCGTGTTCTGTATGGCAAGCGTGAAACAGAGGGAAGCTAATAAATAAGCGGAAGGAAGGGAAGGGAAGAGCTAGGATGCAGATGTAGAGTCTCCATGGTTACACCTGCCTGCATCCAACGTAATGTAATGGCAGTTGATACACGTACGCCTGAGGCATCGTCCATGTGCAAGCCGTGCGTGATCATCAGCTCGCGCATGAACGAGAAAGGCAGGCGCAGAAGGGCTACAGTACGGAGGAGTGGGGGGGAAGGCAGATACGAACGAGAAACCATAAGGTACATGTGTTCCTCTAGTTCTATGCCTAGCGTGTGCCAAGCAAGTTCCACAGTAGTTCTCACTAGTTCTAGATACCTACAAGCTATGTAGGGTATGTAGGGAGTCTGCTCTACCTCCTACTGAGCCTGTTCCGTCCCCACCTCTTCACTCCTGCGAACCTTAAATGTACTCGTGAAGATCGGATTTCTTCATCACCACCATCAATACCACATCGGCTAAGCAACAGACTGTCTGTGCGAGTGTGCGAATACGACTGATCGCGTGCGACATCGACCAATTTCCTGGCGAGATCGTGCCCTCTACGACAGAGCCACATCGAAGCTGAGCGACAGGCGCGGCGATCAGTGCGACATCATGGATAGGATGCTGCAGATCGGGTGAGCAGGATGCAGCACAGACTGGCAGACTCGAGTAGGTAGCAGTGGAAGAGTGGCAAGGAGGAGGCAGGATACAGTCACCACATGTTCCAAAAGAGCTCGCGAGAATCCTCCGCCGTACAGCCTGATGAGGACCGGATGAAAAGTTCGCATGCTGGTTTGCATGATCGTGCAGCCGTCGAGCCGTATATGCAGGTCTTGGTACAGCTGTGTAGCGTGCGCGAACGCGCGACATACACGCTCGGTTCACTTAAGACATTACAGGTAAGATGCGCCAAAGGCACATGTCGCGTGGGGATTAGCGACTATGCTGCTCATCAAGATCATGCTAGTGCTATGGCTTCGCAGGCGGTAGGCGCTCGATGTCGCTGTCACTTTTGAGCGTCTGGCACAGCAATATTGACTATCTGGCCTGGTGCACCCGGATAGCAGCAACGATGAGACCTGCCGACATGCTGGTCTCCAGTCGCGGATTCTTGGCGCATCGTGAGACACAGACGCCAGATCGTCCATGTCTGAACTCTTGAGATTCGCAACCCTGGCTCCTGGGCTTCTACAGTACTCCGCAGCCGCTCAGCAGCAGATCCAAACGACTACACGTGCTAGTCGTTCGCTCAACAACGTCAATATGTCTTGCATACGGTGTCTTGTGTCCTCCTCTGCAACGTTGAAGCGATGATCTCGATCGAATACCGTTTTTTGAGGCCCACGATATCACGTCAACCGACTCATAGCTGCCAACCAGACTGTTGACAGCACGTGGAGCATGCACATCATGTCTGCAAGCGGCAATGAGTAGATGTCTCAGCTTCCAGTCTTCGTCGCGCCTCGTACGCAAAGGCCGCGATGTCTATGGGAAGTGCGCAAGCGATGTAATGGCACAATCACTCACAAGATGGTATAAGTACAGACATCTTTTCCTACTCTACATTCTCATCATCAGCATCATCATCATCATCATCATCACAACAAGCATCCAGCACTCAGCAATCCAAACAACAATCTCAACCCATCACCCCAAACAACAATCTCATCACCAAGTCTCCTCTCAAGAGCACTTTCAGCAATCAACATGCAGACCTTCACCACCATCGTCGCCCTTCTCGCCGGCTTTGCCGCCGCCAGCCCAGTCCCAGAGGCTGACCTTCAAGAGCGCCAACTTGCTCCCGTAAGCCATCTGCCGCATCACAGCTCTCTGAGCCTCTGCTTACATTTCTCTAGATCGTTATTCCAGCTATCGTGATTCCAGGAATCACAATCCCAGGCTTGTTCACCCTGCCACCTCAGACGATCCAGCCAGCTCGCACCATCACATTCCCATCCATTAGCGTTCCAACGATCAGCATCCCGACGATCAGCATCCCGTCGATCAGTATCCCATCGGTCAGCATCCCGACAATCAGCATCCCATCAATCACCCTGCCAATCTCTACACCATCAATCACCCTGCCGGTCACCCTTCCCACCGACACCATCACGCTGCCGGTCACCCTTCCCACCGACACCGTCACCCTTCCAGTGACCCTTTCGACTCTTCCAGTGACCTTGTAGGCACTGATGGGGAAATCCAGCACAACCGGTTCAGTGGCAGAGCTCATGAGTGGAAGATGTAGTACACGGGTGGATGAGGTGATGAGTTTTACGATTGACCGAAGTCCTTCTTTTGATGAGCTCGAAGAAGAGACGTGAAAACATGGATAGTAGTAATATTTGCGAATAATATTTGTTTGATCATCAACCATTTTCTTTTCAATGCCATCACCATAGTATCGTTGTAGTGACCAGATGCCAGACAATGAGTTGTTAAAACCCAACACCCGACGTATACAGAGCATTGCGGAACAGGTTGAAGGAACTGAGTTTTATGGTATATTTCGTTTGCTTGATTCAAGGGTTTATATTGGCTCATTTGGTTTTGAGTTGAAAAATGGTGCTGGCCACGTAAGGCTTGACCGATTTTACTTATGCGTTCGTCAAGCCTGTCTATGTTGCTGCTGCTAGTGTTGCTGTGAATCTCGCTGTTGTGGCACGCCTGTCTGTAGCTCTACTCGTTCTCTATTAGCCTACGTAGTATTGATGTTGTTTGGGGTGCTTGAAGATTGACTCGGCTCTTAGTTTCGGGGCCGTCCTCATCTTAGACATCGACAATTGGTTGGTTCATGATTTTCATGTACTGTGAGGCCATGGTGTCGTGCAATGGTATGATGAAGGCTGTTGTTTAAGAAGACTCGTACGCTGTCAAGAACTCGAGATGCCCGCGGGGTTGCGATAGGGTGGCCGGTAAGCAACCCGATTGCTGCGGAGAACGGACCGCAGCGTGCCAGCAGTTGTTCATGCACGTACTACAACCCTACAGTAGACACAGCATTCGCACCAACACAACGGCACATTGATCTTAAAGCTTACAAACAGTCCGAGAAGGAGTCTACGGAATGATTGAAATAATCAAGCAATTACTGGACCGTGCGATTGATTCGAATCAGTGCTACACCGAAAGCTTTGTTTGCCAAACATCTGAAGTGGTTCGTTTTGATGCTAAGGCTTGTTGCGAAGACTGTATCATCACCTCGAATACTGCCGTTAGTACAGAAAGGTCATGTGTCTCCTCACACCAATGCATTATCATTGCGTTTGCACCATCAGCTAACTTGTTCCGTTGAGCGCTCCCACCGAATAGTCCCAGAGAGACAACTCATCGGCGCCGACGAGCAACACATCCACCGGTCGCCTCAACATCGTCGCCGTTCCTCAAAGTGCTTTGTACGTAGCCCTGTAGGACATGTCTCGACCAACAACATGGTCTCGCCATCAAGCTCATACGCTCCCTTCCACTACCATAAGCTCTGAATTCCGACGATAAATATGCCCATCTCGGACTGCATAGCATCCTGAAACCAACGTCCAATGCCACTATTCTCGACAACACTCCAGAAGCGCACAAGCACTTCCCTCCCATGCCCTCTCCCCTTCTGTTCTCTCGACATGAGCATCTTGCTCAACCACTCGTATCGCGACCAGCCTAGCAACAACACAAACTGCTGCCACAAACACACACACACACAGGAACCCCAACCCCCCCACAACGCCACCACTTTTCGCTATAGTCACGTAGTGCTTTCTAGTCTGAGGCTTACCGACGACTATGGTGTAGTGAAATCCATCATAGAGACGGTGCGCTTCGTACCGGTTTCTGTAACAGGATCTTGCCGATTGCGAATCTTGTGCACGCGGTTTCATAAATCGAACGAAGACGGTCTTCCTTTTTGCTTCTCCAATCATAAAATTGGACTTGATGGCTGACCGCATATAGGCTTGCACCTTACGGGGTGAAGACGGAGTTAGCGATCCGGCGCCACGAGGGCTAATCACAGGCAATGATCATTTGTATAATCCTGCATTACTCTACACATATTTTTATTCTTCATCCTCGTCTTCCTCGTCATCTTCTTCATCTTCATCCTCTTCATCGGTGACTTCACCGCCCAGCTCTTTGACCTTATCCTTGTAGGCATCGCGCTTGCTCTCAATGTCGGCCATGAGGAGTAGCATGCTCTCCAACTCTTCTTTCGCGGAGCTCTCGCTCTCTTTCGCTTCCTTGAGGTCTTTCTCAAGCTCACTGAGTTTCCCCTGTTCAGCTTCGCTCAGCTTGTTATTAGAGGCGGCTTTCTCTGCATTTGCAATACTATCTTCAGCAGCTTGCAATTTCGCTCCAACAGCTTGCAACTTCTCGGCAGCATCTTTGGCAGTGACGTCAGCCCTGCTGAGTTTCTCTTGCGTCGATTTGAGATCTTTCTCAGCAGATTGCTGGCTCTCCTTCGCGGCCTTGAGCTCAGCTTCGAGTCTCTCCAGCTTATCTTGGTCAGCTTTGTCGGCTTTGTCAGCCTTATCGTGGTTCCTGCTTTTACTACCTTTGCCTGCAACGCCAGCACCCTTGCTCGCAGCGACAGCCTTTTCAACAGCAGCCTTCATCTTCTCCTCGGCTGCTTTTTGCGCTTCCTTGGCCGCCTTCAGGTCAGCTTCGAGCCTATCGAGTTTCTCCTTTTCAGCTTTGCTCGGCTTAGCATCTTTGCTGGCCTTTTCAGCAGTCTTGGATCTCTCTTCGACGGCCTTGAGCTTCTCTTCCGCCGACTTCTGAGCCTCCTGAGCAGATTTGAGATCTGCTTCGAGCCTTTCGACCTTCTCCTTGTCGGCTTTGCTGGCTTTCGCGCCGGCATCCTTGCCTGCCTTCTCAGCTGCCTTGGATTTCTCTTCAGCAGCCTGCGCTCTCTGTTCGGCGGCAGCAAGGGCTTCTTCGATGGCTCTGACCTTGTTCTCCGCAGCTTTTGTTCTCTCCTCTGCGGCCGAGGTCGCTTGCTTCGCAGCTTCAACCTCCTTTTCGAGGTCAGCAAACCCAGCACGCTCAGTCTTCAGCTCCTCTTCCTTGCCAGCAACGTCATCCTTGAGCTCGTTGATTTGTGACTTGAGTTTATCGACTTCCTCGCTGCTAGAGTCAAGCGCAGTCTTCGCATCCTCCAGCTTGGCTTCGTTGGTCGTTGCTCGTGCTGTCGCAGCTTCGAGGCTCTTCTGAGCAACGTCATGCTTACTTTGTAGACTTTCGAGCTGTCTACTGAGGTCGCGTTCGCGTTTGATCAGATCATTGTGCTTGCCTGTGATGCTTTCGAGCTGCTGCCTGACGTTGTTGTGACCACTTTGTTCGGTACGGAGAGTGTTGCCAAGTTCTGCAATTTTGCGTTCGTACCCTTGTATCTTCTGGGCGGAAGCGGCCTCGCGTTCTCGCAGAGTCGCCTGAGCTTGATGTTCGGCATCCCGCTTGGCATTGGTCAAGCCATGCTGGTGTCGTGTTTCAATCGTAGCCTTTTGCTGCTCGTGCTCCCTCTGTAGTTTTTGCAGTTCGATCTCATGGCCTTGCTGCATAGCTTGGTTGATGCCTTGCAGTCTTGTGACTTCTGCGACTGCGCTTTGAACTTCCTTGAATCGCGCCATAAGATCCTGTTCCGCTTTCTGGCTAGCCTCCACCGCTTCTTGCTGTGTGGCGGCAAGTGCGGCCTTCGAGGTTTGGACCTGCTGTCGCAAGTGATCCAAAACATCTCGTTCGACACCAGCTTCTGCCGATGAAGCAGGCAACACTTCGATACCAGGGTCTTTGTCGATGGCTTTTCGCAGTCTCGAATACTCAAGTGTAAAGATGTCCACGAACACACGGCTCAGCAGGGTTTCGCTAGCATCATCGGACTCAAGATCAAGGTCGAAGTCGCGAACAGCAGGCTGCCGCCTGAGCTGCAGAAGCGCGTCCAGATACTTAGTCCGTCCGAGTTTCTGTCGCAGAAGCGGCGCTAGTGTTCGTCGTGCGATAGGTGAGTCTTTAGTGCTGAACTCGTACACTGTTCCAAGCAAAGCCGCCGCCAAGCCAGCCGCAACTGGCTCAGTGGGCGTCTTGACCAATGCAACCAGAGCTTGCAGTAAACTTGAACCTTCTGCCAGTAAGTTGTCTACACCAGGCGCGAAGTCCCAAAGTAGTGTGATGAGCAAGCTAGCGTAAGCTGCGGCCGTTCTCACTTCTATTGGCATCTGTAGTGCAGCTTGCAAGTTCGAACCAAGCCCTTGCACAGCCGTGACGACATCCTCGCCCTCACTCTCGTTGCCTTCGCTGACGGCTGTGAAAGCAGACTTGGCATCTTGACTTTCGGCAAACAGATCTTGCACAATCCATGAAGCATACACCACAGCATTAGCGTCGCCTTCAGTTGGATGTAGCAGAGCTATGATGACGTTGGCCGCCATTTCGTGCTCGGAGTGCCCAGCAATGGCACGTTGAAGAAAGTGCGCTTTTATTCTATCGTGCTCGGTCAGATATGCCTGAACAAGTGCACAGGATGCGGCTCTGAGCGACAGCTCAGATTGCGGTTGGTTGAGCGAGAGGTCGAGCAAAGCTTCAATGATGTAGGTCCTGCGATGCTCGACACTGGGCCTCCCGCTTCTGCTGCCGAACGCGCTTTTGGGTCTTGTGCCGTTGGGCTGGTGTTGCTTTCGTGCTTGCTCGGCGTTGTGCTCGTTGTCCGTGGGAGTGATAACAGTCAAAGCCGCGAATTGCTCCTGCAGGGGAGGGTTTGCTTCGATCAGTGCCGCTGTGCATCGTAGAGCCGATGTTCGCAGTGAAGGTGGCAGTCCTGCTGAGAAGCCGAGATCGATCAAGACTTGCGCTGCGCCAGCCCTAAAGAAGGCTGCCTGGTTTGGAGGAGTGCTAGCCTCTCCTGCGGCAAAGAAGAATCTCAATAAGTGGAGGAGTCCAACCGTCGATCGCTCTCGATTCTGGGCAATGAACGCTGCTTCGGGGCTGTCCGGCGGGAAAGCCTGCGTGAGGAGTTGCACCAATTGCGCGACACATCCTGACTCTCGGAACATAGTCTGGTTGCTTCCTGAGCCTCTGACCAGGTTGGCGAGTAAGCTGAGGCAGTCCTGAGCATTGATGCCAGCTTCTGCCAGACCGCCTTCCAGCTCAATCAGTGCAAAGACTTTCCCAAACACATCTTCAAACGCCACGATCTTCCTCAGTTCTTCATTCGCTCCGCTCGTGAGATCCACCAGCAGTAGCAGGCCTGCGTTCCTGACTGCATCTCTTCCATCGTCCAGCACGCCGACTAATCGCGAGATGCCCAGAGGCGCTGATAGGATGCACTCCTGCAGTCGATCGGGTCGTGCGGCGCATATGGCGGACAGGATATCGAGCGAGTGTTTGCGCGAATAGTAGTCGGCGGTCGGGCTCGTGGGGTCTAGGAGTGACAGGAGAAGGACAATGTTGTCTTGGCGCTGGCATTAGCTTAGCTCTTGCCTCGACTGTAACGCGATCGTGGACCATGTGACATACCATGACAAACTCGTCCGCCAAGAAGAAGGCCATCTCGTCCCCGGCCTCCGGAGAAGTGCTGTCGGGGTTGAACAGCATCAACAACGTCTCCAGCACCAGCCGTATCGTGTCGACATCGCCTCCTTCCTGACTCCTGCGGGCGTCGCCATCAGCACTCTTGGTCGAGCTGGCTTCCGCAAGGCCATCTCTCCTCAGCGTGGTGATCAGCTCTCGCAACGAGCCACTGGCGACCGAGGCTGGATACTGTTTCGCGAAGCTGCGGAGCCCCTGGATAGCGGCTCTTCGGTCTTCCAGCAGTGTTGCTGATTCCAGGCGGCCGCACAAAGTGTCTATGGTGGCAGTCGCGGTCTGCAACGGCGGTGTCTTGAGCATCGACATGGTTCGTGTGGCCGCTGCCCAGAGGCAGTCGTGTCACTATCTCATTGCCGCGATCCAGTAAGTCGAGGCGTGGAGTCCCTTCAAATGTACGGCGGTCAAGCTGGAGTCCTCGCTAGAAATTGATTGATCGCGGCGTGAAATGTTTCTGACACCGTGTCGCTCGCATCTGAAGCTGCCAAGCTGCATCTCCAAGCTCAGGGTTCATCCCGCGTGCAGGGATTGCGCGCTTGCAGGGATTGCGCGCTTGGTGGCTGCTTTCCTTCGAGGAAGGTGCTGATGTAACTTGCAGTTACACCGAGGCCTTGGCATATGCAGGGGAAACAAAAGACACCAAGATGAGGGTATTCAACTCCACTGACTCTTCTATCTATAGTGGCATTGTGCCTACTATATATATCCTCCTATATAGTCCTTTAGGAATATTCTTAATGCCTAAGAATAAGGATTCCTTTTCTAGTAGATTCTATATGTCTAGGATATGTCTAGG
>AWYE02000568.1:0-41939 GCA_000504385.2 Exutisphaerella laricina CBS 326.52
ACAATGAATGTAGCGACTACACCGGGTGGTTCTTGGTAGCTATGCTTCGACAACGATTGCTTTTATAGAGAGTAGCAGAGAAGATCCTGGCCCGCCTGTAACCCAGAGTCAGTCAGTCAGTCAGTCAATCCACCAGCTAGCTGTCCTCTCTTTCAAAAGTTATCCGCAGGTCCTCCTCTTCTTCTTCTTCTACTTACCACTGGAAGGACACAGCATTGGGCGGTCGTGCCAGTCTTGGCGCAGTCGTCAACGAGCGACTGCTTGGAGTTGACGCTGAAAGATGCTAGAATTTTGTTTTGGAAAGGTTAGCTTCCAAGAGTGATGATGATGATGATGATGATGGTTTATCTCATCCGGCCTGACGTACGGGAGTTGCAGGCAAGATCTGCTACGCCAAGAACGCTGGTCGAGCAGCATTGAGGCGTGTAGAGAGCGGAGCAGATGCCAGAAGGGTCGCCGTTAGAAACCTGGCCCGAGCCGGAGTTGTCGCCTGCGCCAGAGATGCCCCAGGTTGGGTTTGCCGCGGCGAAGGCAGCAAGGCCGGCGAAGGTGATGGCAGTGAACTGCATATTGGAGATGGTGGGATGGTTGAGTGGTGTTGTTTGGTTGGAGTGGGTAGAGAGAATGGTGCTGATGAGAGTGTTCGAGAAAGAACGAAGAAGAGAAAAACTACTTATACCTATGGTCGGCAGACTCAGACAGGGCATCATTCTACAATGCATGCGTTCGTACTCACTGCGAGGTTTCGCCAAGGACATTGCCTGGACGTTGAAAGCCACATTTCTTCCCGCCAACGCCTCACTGTCGGCCATAATTGCTGTGATGTGGGCCTTTCCACTGCTGCGGAACTCGTTGAGTGAATTTTGACGTTCCACGGTGATGCCAGAGATCGTATAGAAAATCCAAAAAGGAAAGCCTGCTCACCAATGCTGTTGCCGGGAAGAGGCAAGAGTAACCCATAACGACCATTTCCGAGCGCGCAAGGGTATATCTTAGACTTGCAGCTTGTATATATGTCTGCATTGTGGAGGAGCGAAGACAGCTATGCTCGTGAACCAGCTTTCTTCTCCACTAATGAACTTGGCACTGCGGGCAATGCATATCGTGTGAGTACAATAAGAAGGGTGCTGAAGCCTAAATTGCAGTCTTGCGGGTAAGGGTGCATGCCGTGGCTGTGAGGACGGGCATCAGATTGGCGTCAAGCACGCGCCGAGTGTCCACACTGGGATGGTAGTCTAGCGTGGACGATCATAGTGCTCGTGATGCTTATGATGAACAGAGCAATGGGCTGTGAGTTGAAGTGATGTGCAACCGCTGCGCCTTATCCATGAAGTCGGACTTCTACTGCTCGCAAGGGTTTCTTAGAGTAGCGACTTTCTGACTGCCTTGGTATCTTCACATCCCATCTGCTGCACATAGCAGCAGAGTTTTGACCTGACAGAGGCGTCGCTTGTACCGGTACACTGGTCAAATTTTCCACAGAGTAGGTCCAAGTGGACTGCTAATTGTTGCTGCATATGTGGCTGGAGCGATGCACTCACTATATGTTCGAGTCTTCCTTGTCCAGCTGTACGAGAATACGAGGTCCCAAAGCAGTGGTCGATTTGTCAACGAAATAATCACCTACAAGGGTGAAAATCGACAAATGGTGAAGCTATCCACGGACCGAGGGCTTTCCGCGTTCCCACTTCTGAGAGCCAAGAAAACAAGGAACGTGTGTGGTGTGGGTATCCGTCCGCAAGAGCAGCGACTGAATGCTCAGCAGCATCAAACTACAACTCCATAGGTCACAGTACTGCCCGTGCACAGGAGAAGCGCCTGTGATGCTACTGGTTCAACGGCTGCACAAGACAAGACCGTCCTCGGTGGCGAGTTCCGGGGGCGGGAAGAACACCGCGAGCGAAAGTCGAGAATTATTCGCCGTGGTACATGCCGGACATCTGCATCATGGAATGATGGGAGGTGAGGTCACGTCCTTCATGACGTTTCGCACTTGTGCACAGTTCTGCGCATTGTCCTTGTCCATGTGAACTCTGGCACCTCGAGGATCGCAAGATCGGTCTGCCGTCGTCTTCCATTCAATCTCTCTCTCTCTCTATCAGAATGCTTGAAGCCCAGCGTCGCAGCTCTTACAAGCAGTTGCGCCAAACCGCTGATCCAGTATATAGCGGCCGTGCGGACGTGAGTTCGGGGATACTCTGCTGATTGTGTCCGGGTCTGTGTTTATCGTCTCAACAGCCGGTTACCGTGCCATATCTATCAGATTTGGCGAGTTGTATATGTTCGCAGTGGCAGGCCCAAGATATCCGATGTCTAGACTTGAGGAAGTGATGTCGAAGGGTGCTATCAAGATGAGACGAGAGAAGCACGTCTTCCAACGCCATCTCGGCGATAGCGGACCACCCGCTCGCGGCGGGCCCGAGACTTCCATCCGGTCTTCTTCCTTGTTGTTATCCCCCCATTGACTTGAGATGAGAGATGAGAGAATCAGAAGTCATCTGTGGCGAGGCAAGGCTCATCCGTCACCCATGCGCATTACAGCGATTCAAGCCTTCTATTTCACGAGAAGAAGTGGAAAAACAACCTCACACGACGAAGCCCAGACATCGTATCCTTGACAGCAGATGCAACAGTTGGTGAAGTAGATCAGGCAAGACGCTCTGCACTCTGCACGAGTCCCCGAGATAACCTGACTATCGACACGTCGGAGTTAAAAATTCGCGTCTGCAAACATTTGATGGTCGATTCGTGGCGACGAGAGGACGAAAGACAGGAATTGGTTGAAGCATAAGTGCAGCTTGAGGGTACCTGGGGACTCATTCTTGACGATCTTACCGGACGACTCTTTACAATTATTCAAATTGCGACGCTTCTTATTTTGCTATCTTGGTATCCTTACAGCAGCACAGCTCGTACTAGGGCTGCCGCGACTGGGGAAACAAAATCCATGCTGGATGGTTGGGGCAACGTAGTTCTTCGCTTCCAGGTAGCCGGATTGTTGAGCTCCACTGCTGTGGCGACCATCGGATTCGAAATGAGTGCCCCCGCCACATCTGCTACTGCCTTGATTGACCGTCTGGAGCACACAGAGGCTCTCTGAGACACTGCCGCCAGCGCAGGTAGCCGACCACGGCTTACAAGTATACATATTACTGCAATCAGCAGTCGTTTTGCAGCGCTTGGCCGCGCTCAGTTTCGCTCCTCCCTTTGCAGCCAAGGAGCCGTCCGGGACAAATGTACTGTGAGTTTGTGGATCAAGGCCTAGGTCAATGTAATCCGATATTGGATCCACAGTCGATGCCTTCGTGCGTCTCTGTAAGGAGGCGGGCCGTGGGGCCGTAGCATTCGCTGAACCCTCAACACACAGCGAGGTGTCGTTGTATATGGCATTCGAAACATCGTGCCAAAGCTGATTATAATCATTCACGTTCGCCAATGTCCAGTACAGTCTGCAGTCTGCGGGCAAGTACAAAAACTGCGTCGGCACTCCATTGGCGTCCGCTCTGATGTGATCTAGAAGATTGAAATCTGCGCTGGTGACGTACATTCCAGTATCGGTGATGTAGTCCTCGGCCGCAGTCTCGTCAATCGATTGAGCATCGAGGACATCACTATCCAACAGGTCGCTGCTGTAAGCGAGGGCACCTCTCGAGCCACTAGCCACCTGCATAGGTCCGGTTTGAGGCCGGCCGCCGACCACGACACTGCGTACACCAGCGCTGTGTGTCATCATTTCCACGAACAACGCACAAGCCGAGGTGCAGGTGCCGTCTGTGAGCACGACGATGTTCTCCGCAGCCCAGCTACCGCCTGTGCTACAAGTCTGATCGCTCCAGCAATTCGAAGGCGTTATGTCGAGGTAGTCGCCATCGAACACTTCGCTCGACAGGTTGTATCTCTGTACCCTTGTGAAGGTATCATCATTATAGGCCAGCGGGCCACGGTACTCCTCCCAGGATGTGATGTTGGCGTTCGTTTCTGTGTTGATGCGATCGGCCACATTCCACTCGGAAGCCACAAAATAGTCATAGAAGTCATCGTCCGCGGTCAAGTTCTGGAAGTAGGGCGTGATGGTCGAACCGAGCGCATCGGCAAGTGGATGTGTTCGCGCTCGGCTCGTGGTGCCTGTTTGTGATAGTGGCGCAGCTGGAAAGAATGAATTGAAGGTATCAAGTGCTAGGCCCACCTGACCGCCATAGTTCTGTTGAAGGTCGATGATGATCTTTTGAGCGGATTTCTGCGTCGCATTGCCGATGAAATCGAGAACTGCCTGACTGAAAGAACCAATGCCGTCATTGTATTCCAGGAAACTAGGTATGCTAATCACAGCCGTGGAGATGTCGGCCAGGAAGTAGCTTGTGATGCTGCCGTACGTGTCGACTCCTAATTGATCTTGGTAAGTAAGCGTGTCTGCGGGATATGCTTCGGAAACCGTGTGCCACGAAGTCAAGGCTAGAGTGGCATTGTCGGATGCCGCAGAAGGCAGTCCTGTATCATTTGTGAATTGCATCTGATACTGCTGCCAAGTCATATTCCAGCTGGCTGGTTCCAGACCCAGCACGAAAAAGTTGTAGAAGTCTCCTCCAGTGGTAAGCGGACCAGTAAACCCCGGGCTGTTGTACAGGGCAAGCCACGGATAAATCGTCGAGGAACCATTACGATACGTCACGTTCATATTGTCTCCGTAGTAGAAAGGAGCACCGATCGTGAAGGCGGTTACGCCAGATTGGATGACTTGAGCCGGGCTTAGCATTAGCTGATTCCAGTCTGCATGAGATTCTACCATGCCAAGCGACTGCTGAGCGGCGAACTGCTCGAGGTATTCCACGATCGGAGTGCCGTCTATGCTGTCAATGGCCGAGGCATCGGCGGTGGAGCTGTAATTTGACACGTCGTCTGTCTCTTTCATCAGTATGATGTTCCGTGACCAACGCCAGGGTCGGAGACTCACCCCAATCCCACACGTCAGGCAACTGCTTGCCGTCTTCAGACACTGATGCAATATAGAATGGGCTGTTGCGAATTTTCAGCATGACATCGCACTCTCCCAAGATGTGGCGCCTTACGCGGAGAATGTGAATTGGCTCAATGCACCAGCGTAGAGGCCGACATGCGTGTCGTGCGAGCACACGACGATGTTCTGCACATCGACGTCGAATGCCAGCTGGTTCCGATAGAACGCCGAGTCGATCTTGTCTTGGATCTGCTGCAACTGGCCGAGGATGTCGCATGCAGGCTGTTGATAGTCTGCTGGAGGCTGCCGCAGGAAGGCTGTCGTGCTCTGGAACTGCAGGGTCTGATTGTAGTATGTCACGAAACGAGTGGCGACTGCGTGGTTGAACGGAACCGATTTCAAGCAAGCGATAACGTCTGCGGCCAGGAACCAGTATTGGTAGAGGGTGGCATCGTTATTGGCATCGATAATGTCGCCGCACGCGGTGGATTGGGGCCGTGGAGGATCGCTGTTGAGGTCGGCGGCGGTCGCGGTAGGCTGCGCAGTCGATAGCGCCAAGCACGATACCGCAGCGGCGGCGGCGGCGGCGGCGAGTAGTCCAGGCGAGCGCGTCATGATTCCGGGTGGAAAGAGTGACAGACACAGGCGTGGGAACAAAGGGACATTATGTCCTTCACGGCAGCCACCTGTGCCTGGGCCGGGGCGCTTGTTCATGTGCGTGCGCGGGATGCAGGAGGATCGTATCTGGGGATATTGGCCATGTGCGTGCGTGCGGGCGGGCGTGCGGGCGGGCGTTCCACAGCAGCGGCAGGAGCATCATCGTGGGAGGTGCCATTTTGAGACACGGCACAACATTGGAGGTGCACGCTGATCGGATCTTGTTGTGGGGAATTATTCGAACTAACGTGGAAGGAAGGCACCTCCAACGGGGGAAGGAACGAAGGAAGGAACAGGAAGGAAGGAAGGAAGGCACTTCCCTCCAATCAAGTGCTAGCACTCAGCAGCGGGACGCTTTGACAGCGCGAGGAGCCGCCACCCTTGCCGGCCCCTTGTTTTGTTTAAGTTAGTCTCAGGCAACCCATCCTATTATGGACGGCCTTCCACAGACGTGTAACAACAGAAAGCCGTGCTGGCACGAGACAGCATGGACGCGCAACACGAAGACACCACCGCTGCCATCTCGCCGTCGTTCTCTTCCGTCGCCCTTCGCCCGGATGGCCCTCGCGCACGAGAACTCCTCGACGAGCTGTGTCCAGCAGACTTCCGTAGCCTGTGTGATCATCTGCTACAGCAGTATATCGAAATTCGGGAGTGGTTCTTCGAGTCACAGCAGTATGTCCGCTGGTTGAAGGGTGCGTCGTGGACGCTGTGTTGTTATGGTGAGCCGAGATGTGGCAAGGTCGGTCAAGAATGGTGGGATAGCGTCACCACGGTAAGCTAACATCGTGCTGCAGTCGAGCTTTGCGGCAGCCGTGGCTCGCGCAGTCAACACACATCATACTCAGCAATCAACGTCCGCGCCAACCGTGGTGATACCACTGTTCCTGGGCCACCTTGAGCCGCAGACAATCCTCTCCAGCGGCTGCGGTGTGCTCAAAGCAGTTTTGAGACAATTGGTGGAAGACCAGCTCCCAGGAGATGCTCAGATGACTGATGGTCTAATCAATCTCCTTTCTCGAGCCTCTGCTGCGTCTGGTGCCGCAGAACTGCGCGGTCTCGTGGAAGAAGCAATGAGTGACTATGGTGCCGTCGTTGTAGTCCTTGACGGCCTCGATTCTGTGCCCGACGAGGATCACCAGCTCGACATCATGGCGGAGCTGAAGAAACTGTCGCAATCTACGGCAGGCTCGCTACGTCTCGTCACTGTTCAGTCTCAACTGGACATCATTGAGGTCGGCAATGCTTGCTGCGACGTAGACGGCTGTATGGGGAATGTCCGGCAGCTGAACGAACAGTACTTTTGGGAATGCGCCTCCTGCCCTCTGGACGAGGAAACCGTCATGTGCTGGAACTGCTACGACCAGGGCCGTCGTTCTTCGCGCTGGCATGTGGCCGCTCCAGGTGCTTACACGAATATGCTAACATAGACTAGTTCTCACGGCCACGGCAATATGATTGAGCGGTATGATAGAGTCGAGATGCCAATCTACGCGGAAGAGGGCATATCGCGCTATATCGAGCAAACTCTCGCGAAAGAGCTGAACAAGAAGCAGATTCGTAGACTCACGGGCAACGCGCAAACATCGTTGTCAAGCATTGCCCACGCGATAGCACGCCAAGCGGGAGGCGTATTTATCTTCGGCAAAGCTTCTGTAGACCTGCTCTTGAGACAACAGTCACTTGACGAAGTGGCAGATGTGCTTGACAGGTAAGATCGTTGAGTGTTATCAGGTCAGAGCGTCTGTGTGTGCAGGAGCTCGTCGTGCTGACGACCTTGTGCGATAGGCTTCCTTTCCATCAACGGCAGTACTTTGACAGCATGATGCATGAAACACAAACACAATCCATACGCGAGGACACCGAACTTGCATTGGCCGCTCTTGCACTTTTGGCCGCCCTTCGACGTACATACGGTGTAGAGAGTCCAGTCTTGTCGAGCGAGCTTCGCGATGCCACGTTGTGCTTGGCTGGAAGCCAGTCCTCGATTTTAAGTAATCGTCGTCTTCTTCGGATTACCAAGGGCTTCCTTGCAATGGACGAGATGTTGGACGAAGACACTGAAGAGAAGGTCCAGGTAGTCAGAACGTTCCATGCCGACGCACTCACCTACCTAGATGAAGAATGCGGTCGGACATTTGCTGAACTGCAGGCGGATATTGGTCTCAACTTGCACAACTTCTTTCCTGCTTCATACGAGGATGCGAAGTCCTGCGGCGTGACAGTCTGACCTCTGGTCCCTGGTCCAAGAGGTGCTGCTCATCCAATACTTCATCGACATGTCTATATCAGATCCAAAGAAACCTCTTCACGGCGAGAGTACAACCACTGCCAGGCATGATGGTTCAGGTTCCGGAACTCGACAAGGCCAATGCGAGAGCGAGGGCCTGAGCCCGCCTTCTCTTCTTCGGCAAGCGCCAGACCTTTTCCCGAAACACCTTCGTCATTCGCCTGGTTGAAGAGCACTAGCACATCGAAACGCTTCGTGCTGGATTGGCCCTGAGCAGATCCCGACAGTGGTTCATCAGGATACAATACACACCATGACGACGTGTTCTCCGGCAATCGAGTGTCCCATCTCCAGAAGCTGTCCTCTTCATCACGCTCCGCGACAAAGCCCATGTTGAACAGCATGCCTTTCACTTTCAGCGAGCCACTCTCGACTTGCATATATGGATCTGTCTTGATCTTGTATGTAAGGGCAGGGCTTGACAAAAGCTGCAGGACATATGGGAAGTCTGCCATGCGGATACGGGAGGGCAATGCAATGACTCCATGAACAGATGGCCACGCCCAGGACGGGGAGCGATACCCCGTAGAGTCCTGTCGCTTTGACGGTTGACCGTCTGCAGTCTTGCAGTCCTCCACTCTCCATCCGAGCTGCTGGATCAACTGTTTACCGGCTGTCGGCAGATCTGTCCTTTTCCGTGACAGCGTTGGCCTAGAGTTGTTGTTCGCGCTGATATCCGCATCCCCGGGGATTTGCGGTTGCTCCTCAAACGGAGGCAGCCACAATCCAGCTACGTATTGCTCACCAGAACTCTGGTTCATCTCCTTCGCCAAACCGGCAATGGCAGGTAGCTTATCCGTGTTGACAGTGATGTTACAGCTTGTGTACGTCCGAACAGCATTACGCCAAACCCCTTGCAGCTGAACTCTCTCCTTGTCCGTGAGCTCAGAGATCCGATTGTCTTGGAGTAAGCTCCGCCACTGGAGCTCTTCTCGACCAGCGTCGCCCACCACACCCGGAATTCCATCCGGCATAGTTTCCGTAGCAGTCACAGTCAAGCATTGCCAGAATACCTGTTGTGATCCAAAGTGAATCGTCCTCGGAGACAACATCCTCTCCTGCGTGACCCAGGCACGTCTGTAGAGCGGCTCGGTCAGCAGCTCTCCTCTCCAGAAGTCCTCCCTGATGACTTTGTACTGGCGGCGTTGACCCTGCCAACCGGCGGTGACTAGACTGGGTGGCAACTGATCTGCGCGACGTTTGCGGAAGAATCCCTCCGTGCTGTTCCTAGCACACGCAGCAGCGATGTTGAGAAACGAGTGGCCATAGTACGCACCCATAAGGGGAGCTTCAGCCATCCAATCTTCGACATCTGTTTCGCCCGCCGGATTCCGCTGGATGATGCAGATAGAATCAATCCATACATACTCGATCCCGACCGCACGGCACACAGTGATGGCGTTCCTGAAGTTCCGCGGAAGCTCCTGGAAGTCGATACCTTGAGTAACGAACTCCTCGAGATTGTCTCTGGTCAACATGGGCGACACACCGCCTCCCCAGCAATGACTGAGAGTAGCGTATCGTGCGCATTGTGCTCTCGCCTTCGCGTCCAGCGAAGCGGTCTCGACAAGATACACGGCTGCATCGCTGTGTTGACCCGCGGCGATCAACCGGCTTGGCGCAGACTGGGGATGTCCTTGCCCAAGACGCCGACATTGTGGATGCTTTTCCGACTTGCACGTCCCAAGCCACTGTCGAACTTGGGTCAACATCCGATCTTGATCATCTGTCGGCTCCGGATCTGGCGTCTTGTGGTCCACTACTGCGCCACTGCTCCTTGGCGGGGATGGCAATATAGATGTAGTCTCTGGCAGAGATGGAGTCGCACTGTTGTCATCTTTGGGGGGGCGAAAGCTTGTTAGTATGCTCTCGCAACATAAGGTGCCCCATCAGTGTGGTGGACGTGAGACTCACACCAGGTCGAGTAGACTTGAAACACGCGGTCTGGAAAGATGAGGCCGTCATGAGCTGCAGTAGCATTCTCGACAGGACGGAACATTAATGCAAATTGACGCCTGGCGGCCGATTCTCGCAGCACGACAGTGTATAGCGGGAACTGTTTGATGTGTTGCACAAGCTGCAGACTACTCAGCTCTGATATTTGCTTAATTTTTCGCCAATCAAAAATATCGACTGTGTGAAGAAGCGCTTCTCTGATGGCCTCCAGAAGAGAATAGCAGATACTGCAGTTCTCGGCAGATTTCACCCAGCTATCGACGTCGTTATGATGTTCTTTGATCCTGGTACGCCAAAACGATTCGTTGAAGAGATGCTTATGGCAAAAGTCGCAAATAGTCATTGTTGCTCGGAATGTACTCGTCCTGTAGTCGTATTGTGAGGAGGCCTTGAAAAAGGCGCGTGCCCACTCAGCCGCATAATGGAGCTCATGCAGCCCGTGCATGCATTGGACGCCACGCCTAGTTAATGATTCCTTTTCGGAAGCTAACCCCATCGGAGCAATACCTCGAATTTACCATGCTCCTGAATCCTCCTAGCGCTTGACGTACATCAGTAGATATAGATATCCTCCTTCAAGGCTGCCTTCACTAGGGGTGGTAGTACTTCCCTTCCACGAATCGCTGCCTTGATTTCTTCGAATGCCACTTTTGATCTGGCACAATAGGCGAAGAAGTAACCGTCGTTGTACGGGAGCCCAAACGCGGTGCATTTCTCTGGGAGTTTGGGTAGGTCGAAGATCGATACCAGCTTTCTCATGGCGTCTGTGACAATCGGAGCTTTGTGCTGCTTCGCAAGGTCCTCTTTCTGTGGTACAGCTGTTTCCTCTTCGTTGTAGGCATAGAGGCCAGTCAAGAGATATGGCGGATGCGTCAAAGCAGTGCTCGCTGTCTTGATCTCTCTATACCGCGAGGGCAAGATAGTAGAGGGCCCTTTCAGATATCCGCCTGGCGTATTCATAATGAGACCAAACCACGTCTCGAGTTTATCCTTCGTGATACGGTATCGCTCGAGCCAAGTTTCGGACGCGCGGTTGTATACACTCTCAGTGAAAGCATTGACGCTATAGCAAGGATTCCAGCCACGACACTGCACATGGTAGGACTTTAGATGTTGTTGTATGTGCAAGTTCCAACAGCAGTACGCCACGAACGAGATCAGCTCTGGGAACGAAGCAGCTCAAGGAGCCCATCTCTGTTCTCACTCTCGCGAAGCATCTCGGCTCTTGTCTGATGGCCAGTGCTGTCCACACCATCACGGCTGCAGCCCCCGCCGGTGTTGTCGCAAGTCTTTGATGCTTGGAAGCTCATGGAATGTCGCATGCCCAAGAGGTGGCCATGCAGATGCCTAGTGGCATTGATGTCTGCACAAACGAGGGCCAGAGGAATGCATTCCCAGGAAGCAAGAAAGGTAGGTGCATGATACCCAGCGTGGAAATGGCGGTCGGGTTGTGTGTACCCGACAACCAGAGAAGGAGGAGAAACGGAGGGACGCATCGCGGAACGCTTCTCGGCTGATCGGCGGCGCCTTGGCTTTCGGTCTCGAAGACCACAACGTGAAGTAGCGACATCGCATTTCATACAGCGCAAGCTTCACGGAATCCCAGAACTTACACACTACCTACAATGCAGCAAAACCAGACACTGGCACTTCACATATCCAAGCACAAGCACACCCTGCCGAAGCTAACAACGAACGCCGATACTAGTAGTCAGTCATAAGCATGTATAGACGATAAAACCAACGCTCCGTTTGCGCCCTTGCGAACCTCCACAATCTTGCCTCCCCCGTTCGTGTGCAGCCCGGTCAGCGTCTTCGACCGTACACGGTGACAATGTGCCAGCAGAGAAGTGAGGTCCGCGTACCATTCATCTTTCCAAAGTGTGAAGCTCAAACACCGACATCATGTTGCGCTGCCTGCTTTGCCTGGAAACAATGCAAGATTTAAAACGCCTCGTCCATCTTCATCTGTACATCCCGCCCAGCCAGCCAGCCTTGAAATGAATGCGCCGACCTCATCCACTCCATTCATGAACTCCATGGACATTAGTTCCTTGACTCCCTTCTGGACCCACCAAAGTCCGTTTCTGTCACCTTTCGCTCTTTACGCTCCTTGACCTGAAACTCGATCATAAGTGGCAGATGATCGGACGGAAAGTAGTGATTCGGCCAGCCAGGTACTCGGCGCATGTACTCGGCGTCGACTTTGTCCAGCAGGCCGAGAACTTGCATCGTGTTGGTCGAGTAGAACACCCAATCGATGACTTGCCGGAAGTCAGGCGTGTAGTTCGTGAAGGGCAGTTCGCCGATATTGCCATATGCACTCTTCAGACTGAACGGGTGCTGCATGCCGTGTCGCGTGAAGTCTCCGTACTTGTTGCTGCCAAGTTCGGCGTGGGCGTTCGATAGCGAACCTTGTGCGATCAGCTCATAGACACCGGAGTCCTTCGTCGAGTTGAAGTCGCCGCAGACGAGTAGAGGGATCTGCGTTGGCTCTTCGTACTTCATGGAAGGTGCTGGCTCGGGCTTCGCAACATCAGGGTCGACGTCGGCGTTATTAGCGTCGTTGTACTTGTACACTTCCTTGTCCTTGCACGCTGGCCATTTCGCATACTCATGACTCATCTTGTTGATATAGTCCATCATGATTGCGATCTGGACGATCTTGATGTCGCTGTGCTCCGGCTGCCACGTAAGATGCGTGTTGGCCACAATCAACCTCGAACCAGTCCACCGGTTCTCAAGGAATGCTATGATGGCAACGTGATCGCGAGGCATGACTCGGTTGTAGACATCGTGCTCGCCCTTCATGTCTGGTCGGCTGATGGCTTCCCTGCTGAAATTGATTACTTGCTTGTCAAGGAGGATGTACTTGCTATTCTTGAAGAAGATGGCCGATCCATCGACAGATTTGGCTTCCTTCTCCGCCATGGTTTGCGCTCTGGACTTTGGTGTGAAGATGGCTTTGTAATCGTGGGCAGCGAGTTGAGGTCGGAAGAACTCGTTGTAGTTCTCGCCATCCATTTCCTGTATGCACATGACGTCCGCGCTCCGGCCAATCATCTCGTCCAGTATCATGTATTTTCTCCTAGGCCAGGCTAGCGCTTCCTTGGGTGTGTAGCCGAATTGTGATTCCGTCGCACTTCGATCGCAAAGTATGTTCCAACTCAGAAGCTTGAAAGTGTCTGCTCCGTCAGGCGCATCTTCGACAAGGGGCCTCCACGGACGATCCATGGGTGGATCCGGCTCTGATGACTGTTAGCTGGACGTATTGATGAGTGATGAAGTATGACTTACTGGGCGCATTTTCACGAAGATAGCGAACCAGCTCCTTTGTACCGTTCTTCATGATGAGCTCCTTGTAATCTTGCCGCATCGGATTACCTTCTATCCCAAGCATGTCAAGTTGGTATAGTGAACCAAGTTCGTGTGGCAAATCGTCCAGGTGATTGTCGTAGAGGTTCAGTCTCTTGAGGTTCGTGAGCATTCCTATTTCGGGCGGTAGCCATGACAGGTTATTGGACGAGAGATCCAATATTGTCAAGAACCGCATCTGTCCTAACTGTGGAGGTATCGTTCTGATCTTGTTCCAGTTGACGTACATCTTCTTCAGCTTGGGATAGTGCTTGAACAAAACGGGTGCCAATGCTTTGAGTCCTTGCCCGCACAAGTCCATGGAGTCCCATGAACCCATATCATCGGATTCGTCTGCAATGCGACGCCGCTCGCCGTGCTCTTCAGACTGCGAGTGCTCGTTGTTGCCACCTGGAGCGTTACCGGCAAAACGACTGACACTAGTCGTAGTACGTGCGTACCAGTGTGTCTTGTGGTCTGCCGTCTTTAGTTTCTGATGTTCTCTCAGCTGCTCTGTCCAATGCTCATTTGCCGGCTCTAGAGAGGAGTTGTGGTCGGGTGTGCCGTTCTGGAGGTGTGCGGGTGTAAATTGCGGTGTCGTGTGGGAGAGAGTGCTGACCGAGTTGGTATGTTGGTGGTTGACGGAGTTATAGTGTTGCAAGTTGGAGTGGTCGGAGTGATTGGCATGGTGATTCTGAAGCGCATGTGACGCAGCTCCCTTAGCGAACGACTGGTTCAAGTTCACCTGCGGCTGGAAGGTCTGATGTACTGCACCACCGTTGAGCAGGCCATGATTCTGCCGGTGGCTATTGTGATTGTTGTACATGCTGTACGGATTGTGCGCCGGCGAGTTCGTGCCAGGTGATCGGTTCGGCGAGGGCGTATCGGCGTTCGGGTTGAAGAGTCCTCTGCTATTGTTGATGGGCGAGCCGTTCCGGTGAAGCAGCTGCTGCGGACGGGGGTGCGAAGTATTGCTGTGGTTGTTCTGATAGTAATACTGCGTGCCTCCGGATTGGAAGCGGTTGAAACCATCGGCCATCACCAGATGGAGACGGACTCGAGGTGGCGCCTACAGCTCTGGGGCGAGCTATGCGGGCAGGAAGAATGCGAATGCGTCCGAAACAAGAAGTTGGAGTTCTCAGGGAGGAGGAGGATCTGGCCGTCGCGCTCTTCGTCTCCTGTACATGGGCGCCCTCCCCAATCGTCATGAACGAAAGATATCCGCCGCCACGCTGGGGTTACCGCCGTCTTTCAGAGTGTCGGTGCCAATGGCTGTCGGTTTGGCTGTCGCGTGCTGCGGGAGGAAGAGATGGCTGCTATGACGGAATCGTCGTTCGAAGTTGGTGATAGCGCTCGCCAGATGCAGAATCGATACCGTCGAGGTAGCCCGTGCCTGCAGATAGACTGTAGCGAAGATATGGTCTTCTTAATGAAGAACAATGGTGCGGGCTCGAGGTGTTGGCTAGAACGCGAAATGTAGCTGTCGCAAGTACAACAAGCAGAGCTGGAGGTGAAGCCGCCGACCCAGGGAAGATCCGCGCCAAGAGCGATCTGGTTTCGCTCTTCCTCCGCAAAAGCTGCGGAGGGCAAACAGCAAGAACATCGACACTTTCCTTCTCAAGCACAACCACCCATCATAACTCCTTTGCATCAACTAACAGAACTGGACTATTGACCGGACCGAATACTCCGGTGTGCCGTGGTTCCCAACATGAGGACCGCAAAGGGTTCGGTCAACCATGGCACTTCTGAGCCCTCGGTCACGCCTGAATCAAGGACCACACGAACATACCATCGACCCATGCAGAGGCTCAGGCTTTTGACGAGAACATGACAGCAACCGCTATTCATTCTGATTCCGTGGCACGCTACATAACAGTTCTGACATCAATAGAGCATGGCCGGTGCGCCAGTGGGTTGCCATATCGGCACAGAGGCTGCCATGTTGCCACTGTCGCGTGCTGTACTAGTCTTGTACAATTCAGATCGAAGCCACGACAGCTATAGCAGTACCCCGTGCCCGAATAATGGAGGAAGCAGAATCCCGTCAAGGCCAGATGAAAGGACGTTTTTGCATGATGTTACGTGCTTCTGCTCTAGATCTAGCATTCGCTCAACCCATACCAAGGGCTGTTGACAAAAGTAACGGTCAATCGGCTTCTGCTACCGCAGGCGGTCTACTGGACAGGGGCTATCTTACTATGCATCGAACAAGAACTGGTAGGAATTTCAGAGTGTCCCGCGCCATGCCCGGAAACTTCATTTATACGACCAAGCGCTGTGGCGTACCTTCATCGTCCTTTTAGAAGGCAGCCTTGAATGGTATTGTGGCCGCGATGTTTGTCAACAGCCCTCGCACCTCAACAAGGAAAGCCAAGCATCAACACTCGAGTCAAGCACCTCATCACATCCTCAACTTCAAAACTCACCTCAGCTGTCACACTTGCGCAACATCGCTGCATCAGCACATCGGGGCAAACATGGATGTTCGAAGCGTGATTGGAGGATTGGTATCTGCCGCACAATCCAAAATCATCTGCCACGGGTGGTCCGCACGGCACGCTTTCTGCCGGCATGTACTGTAGAGGCGTACCGGCAGGGTAGCTCGATGGCGGCATACATGTGCTGCCATGCGTCCACGAAACCCTCAGTCCAGCCCTCCCAACGTCCTCGTATTTCTGAACATTTCTCGTTGCCATCCTCCCCATTCTCTCCCACGTTCCTTCGAAGACGTGCTCCTTTATGCGACTGCCACTCGCGTATCATACATACGCCGCATGCCGGCATCTGTATGCGATGTGGCATGGAATTATCGACACAAGACTTCACCATACCAAGCCTGATCCTGCCCCAGCTTCGCAATGCCTTCAACTGTGACCACCGACATTGGCTAAGCTCGTGCCGACCCTCTCACAACCCACTCGGGATATCGTTAGCACCTTAGGGACAACATCCGATATACCGCAACCGATATCAAATCCATCGGCGGACTAATATATGCTTATCTCCCTTGTCCAAACAGCATACACAGAAGCACGTCTCGTACAGCTCGCAGCATAACGACAACGAGTCACTGAGAAACTACCAGATTCTACTGACTTAATTGAACGGACAGTAGCGGCGAGGTGTGGATCATCTGCGGGTGAAATACGGGTCTCCAGGAAATCGAGTGCTAGGCACGCACCTATGCCGCGCGAGCACACGCACGGTACTTCGGCAACAACGAATACGGACAATATGGCGACTTCAAATGTATGGATCAGTGCCAATTCTCTGACAGTCTTATCAACAAAGCCAGACATGGAAAGTGCATTGAAGAGGACAAATACCTTGACGAGAACGAATACGATCCAGCGGACGACGGAGACTCCGCCTGGAAAGCAGCAGAAGGAGAATGATGTTCAGAGTAGTCCGTTTGAACTGCGGTATGGACGACGCTATCTGAGGGACGTGCCTTATCCACTTCCTTGCGATCTCGCGGAGCTGC
Organism: Exutisphaerella laricina CBS 326.52; assembly: GCA_000504385.2. Classification (NCBI taxonomy): domain Eukaryota; kingdom Fungi; phylum Ascomycota; class Dothideomycetes; order Mycosphaerellales; family Mycosphaerellaceae; genus Exutisphaerella; species Exutisphaerella laricina. The sequence continues at coordinate 16,699 of AWYE02000568.1, forward strand.
AGCGGCAGAGTTTGCGAACGTTGTTGTCGGTGACTGTGATGGGAGGGCCGATCTGTTCGCCCGCGTGGCGAGACGAGGTGCCGACGAAGGTATTGGAGCTGGGATGTGGGACTGGGTATTGGAGTGCTATGTGCCATGAGCACTTCAGCGCCAGAGGAGTTACAAATGTTGAGTTTGTTGGACTGGACATTGCGCGTGTTGCACCGGATTTGTGCAAGCAGGGTATGAAGTGGAAGTTTGTGCATCATGATGTTCGGAGGCTGCCCATGCCGTTTGATGATGGAGAGTTTGATCTGGTCATGATCAAGGATCTGAGCTTGAACATGCCGTTGATTCCGGGAACAGAGAAGATCTTGACTGATATTGTACGCGTGGTCCGGGATGGAGGGACGATTGAATGCTGGGATGGGGACCATGTGCTGAGGTCGATGCTGCCGGACACACCGCCGCCGCCTGCATCGAATGCCTGTGAGCGTAAGGTGGCAGAAGTAACAGCGACATTCTCGCTGACTCCTGGACATCCGTTTGTGCCGTGCCAGAACAAATATCTGTCCAAGGCCAACCAGTGGATCATAGAAGCTCTGGATCGAAGGAAACTGTCACCCATGCCGTGTACCAGAATCGCAGAGATGATGATGGTTGAGCAAGGCTTGACCAGTATCGGCCAACGAAGGGTCGCCGTCCCCCTTGGAGAGCTACGATGGGAGAAGAGACATAAAGAGGCTGACTCGACCATGTCAGCAAATTCGCTGTCTTTAGCTCCGTTGGGGTCGCATCTTAGCTCTATGGAGTCGAGTCTGACGCCATACCAAGCTGCGCTTCGACAGACTGCTTTGATGACAGTGTTACAGATGATTGAGAGCATGGAACCCATGCTGAAGGATGTCAGCGGTAGGAACGCTGAGGAATGGAGTACGTGGTGGTCCGGCATGATGGGTGATATATTGGATCCTTCGAAGGCGTCGCTCGCTGGCGAGTGCTTGGAGCTTGGGGCTTGGTGGGCGACTAAGGTTGGAAAGGAGGAAGATGAAGCGAATGCTTGGCTTCGGTCGACAGGGGCGTGATCAACTGGCTTCGTAGCGTTGTTTGAGGGCGCGATACCGCTTGAGGTAGTATCTAGAGGTGATGTGAGGATGTGGTGTCTGATTGCATGAATATGCCACTTACAGGGCTTCTATCTCTGTCGCAGCGTTGTTAGCGTGGCATAGTGTCGTCGATGTAGTAAGGGTCTACCTTTCTTGACATACTCTCCCTGAGCAATGCCCTTTCGGATCTCTTCCTCGTTTTGTAGACCAGACTTTGCTTTAAATGCTTTGTGTAATCGTGGTTTGAAATAGTCGTAGCCTAGAGGATATTCTCGTCCTAGGAAGAGGAGTGCTTTGTAGAGCCGCATGACTTCGTGGCGTAACGCTGTCGACGACATGGCTGTTGGTTTCCTGATCTTGAGCTGTCTGAGCTCGAATGGTCGTGATGTGTAGTGCCCCGGTTATGGTCAAAGACGACGATGTTGATGTTGCTCATGACAACTCAATGACGAGATGCCACTGACCCCGCCTTCGGCTTCAGGCACCGTCCCATGGACTCGGGTACAGCTCCAGGCACGAAGCCAAACATTTCTATTTCATGAACCTTGACGAGCAAACTTCACTATGAGTGGAGGCAGCGCATTGTGGCGACGTGTTGCATTGGCGACGAGGCCTGTGTGTCTTACAGTCTGCGCGGTGCCTTCGAGCAGGAACTACTCCTCGACACTAACAGAACCGGCCACGCAGAACCTGAGCCCAAGATGGCTATCAGAAACGAAGCAACGCATTGGTCACTGCATCACGTTCGGGCTCAAGCCACATCAGATTACGGAGGCTTCGCATATCTTGAAAGAGCTAGGTCAAGATTGGAGGGAACTTGTGGCTGGCAGCGAAGGCTTCTTGACGAGCAAACATAGGCGTAGCATGTACCGGCTGCCCGTGGTTTGGGGCGAGCAGGACTCAATGGTAAGGATACTGGGCCTACTGTAGGCAGTAGCATGGCTAAGGTAGGTGAAGGGTCATGTCAACAACGTTGTCTATAATCGATACGCAGAGACCGGGCGCATTGGATGGGCGTCAAAGTACGGGAAGTACATTGATCCTGAGCACGCAGATGAGTGGAACAGTCTTTGGACACCCAGCGGCGAGGGCATGATTCTGAGGAAGATCACAACCGAATTCAAGTTTGTGTGTTATCCCCATACCATTATCTTCTGGACTACGACTGACGGCACATACAGCCAATGCGGTTTCCAGACCACGTCACGATATACCATCGGCTAGGTGCGGAACCTACAGAATTGACAGATGCCTTCAACTTGCATGTTATTATTCTTTCTGAATTGCGGCAACGGCCTGCAGCTCGCGTAATTGAGGACTGTGTGCTGTACGACTACCGGCAAGGCAAGAAGGCGCCTATGCGCCCATTCATGGTTGATGTGCTGCGAGAAACATGGAAGCTGCAGGAAGATGCAAAACGGGTGAATGGCCAGCGAGTGACTGATATTCTGGATCGTGTGCGCCGCTTGGAGCTCGACTCGTGGGACAGGTAAAGCTCGCGTGTTGAGACCCTTGTAAGAAGTCGAAGATATCGCGGCTGACATTTTCTTCTGTCACAGAATTGATGCGGTAGAGGATATGGGCAGCCCAGGTACTTGATCTTCTATGCAGTCGTACCATCCTATAGTTGAGCTGCTAGGTACTGCTCCGCCACACTGTACGTCCGAGCATGTTTGATCGTTGTTTTTGTCCGACAGGGATGACTTGTGTGTCCTCGAAGAGGGTTTGTTCCAGCTTCAAGTTGACACGCAAAGAGTCAGGCGCATGCGGAGGACGAGAAGAAGATCTATCTGCATGTGTCGCGAAGTTTCTCCCCCACCTGCAAACAACCACATAGCGCAGAGAGCTTGCATTGCTTGTAATGGCTGCAACCATCGGCAGAGTTGCTTGACAGTATAGCGAATGCCTGGCAGGCACGCACATGTCGCTCGGGTTCACTATTTCATTTGGCATGCAAGCCTCAATCATTTGCGGGTTACTTCGGAGTATTTCTAATGAAACAGCTCTCATCAGCAGCAGAGTCCTGGTTGGCCGTACTGCTTACCTGGGCAGCTTGCATCGTGACCTCCCACCGCCCTGCTTTTCGTAGACACTGACATGGCGAGAGAGATCTGCCGGGATGTACCGGGCTTATTCTTGTAGTCAGTCGTCTCCACCGCTTGTCAGCAAGATCATTGGGTGAATCATGCTGCGCTACTGTCTCGTGACGTACTGGTAATTGCATAGATGAGAGCACTATCGCTGGATTCTATGCAATATGTGGAGTACTCAATTCTGCTGTGCAATGCAGATCGCATGGCCTCCTGAAGGTGAGCCTCTTGGGCCAATCCTGCTTTAAGACTGCCACCCCGCCTCGAGCAACAGTCCCGCTGAGGAGCACAGGAAAGCGTGATGGACTGATCGCCTTTCAGCAGGAGTGGGACAGTAGTGGCCAAGTCATCGAGTGTCTGCTCAGAGTTGTACCGACTATACCGGGCTGCGGTTTTCTTTGCCCACGGGTAGTCATACGGCGGTGTTTCGGTCGCCTCGCTATAGCAACGGAAGGTGATGATGACAAGCGTGAAGACTTTAGTATGGTAGCGCGTGGTTGTGTTTTAGACACGAACAAAAAGTCTTTTCGAAAAGGACTAGAGAGCACTAGACCGTAGCCGCTGTTCGGCGTCAGAGAAGGGAACTTGCCGAGCTGGGGTCACTTCTTGGAGGCTTGAAACAATCGACGTCTATCTCGCAGCCTGTATCGACGACGCGCCATTGCTATCCACCTCCCCTCCGGTCCCTCACATTCCCGTCTGGCTCGCCGTCGCACGCCTGACGAGCCAGGAGGCCAGGAGGGACCGATTTTGACGAGTTGCTGGGAGTTTAATGCCTTCAAAGGGCACCAAGAAGAACGCACCGAATCAGCACGACAAGCGCCACGAGAACGGCCTCGCACCACCCGGAAAACGAGTCACCAGGCAGCGATCGAACGGCCAGCTCAACGGAGAGCCCAATGGCAAGGCAACATCTTCTGTGGTGCCGCCTGCCTTGCCCTCGAAGGGCCTAAACCAAGGCTTCAAGTTCTCGCGACCCGCAAACAATACCACCTCCGAGGCTGTTTCCCTCGCCGCCAAGGACAATGCAAGCTTTTCGGAGGGTACGGAAAGAGATAGGACTTCATCGAATGCTTCCGCAGAGAGTGTAGGTCCATGTGGTGAGATGGCGGACCAGGCACACGAGCACACCTCCGTGACACCGACCACGGAAGTCCCTCCAGCCGCAGACAACAGTTGCAAGCACCTTGCGGCTCCGGGAAAGGGCGCTCTGTCTTCCATCTCGACCATACTGGCATACTATCCTCTGCGCGACGCTATCTCGATCCTCATCCTCTTGCTGTCTCTACCGCCAACTTTGGTGTTGGTCATCCAGACCCTGTTCGCTTCGCTGACTTTTGTCCCGCCGACTGCCGGGTTGTCTCTCTCTACTCTGCCCAATATCAAGGAAATGTTCAATTCTTCGAATTTCGGCTACCCTGCCATGGCTACCATCCTGTTCGTCGATCTGGTATTTTGGGCAATGTGGCTGGTTTTCTGGAACCCGGTCCAGAACGTTCTTCTGGATCTGTCCCATGCAGTCATTGCCGTGAGTTTGAGTGGGGCAGCGGCGACGAGTCGGCCAACGTATAGCATTGCGACCTGTTCAATCGTCGTCTGTATGGTCCATGTGCTTCGGTATAAAGCGATTCATCTTACTGCCCTGGACTACCTCCGTTCAGTATTACATAAACTGGACATCGGGATGCCTCTCGATGCGCCCAATCTTCCTTTCAATTCAGCGACGCCTTTAGAGCGTGGAATGGCCATCACTGCCATTCGTACCATTCTTGGAATACACATAGTCTCGCAGGGCGTTACGACATGCATTAGGCGCACTCTCGCGAACGCCAAAGCCAACGAAAAGGACCAAAACATACCAGTGATCACGAAAACCGACACCGAAGCCATCGCTGGCGCCGAGCCACCGCCTCGTTTGAGCACTGTACACTCGGATGGGCTGCAACCTACACTCAACGCTTCAAGTACTGACGGCCGCACACCTGGACAACCGCCAAACAACAAGCAACGCGAGTCAAGTAGCAAGAAGAAGCGGAAGCAGGCCAATCAAGTCAGAAGCCAGCAACCACTTTGGGCAGCCATCGCTAGTACAAAAGTCACTTTCGTTAAGGAAATGGAACAGCGGGATGCGGCAGATGATGCTCGTGAAGCCTCCGTCATGGATAATAACACAACCAACCCGTTTGTAAGCGCTACTAACACCACTACCGATCGAATCTGGATCTGCGAAGTTCGAGATACTGAGATCATATTTGCCGTTGAGCTTTCTCGCGATGCCTCTTCTGAGACCACCAAGGACGAGTCGCCACCTATCGCCACGGGTATAGACAGGTCCAAACCTTTCTACGTTCGGGTCAACGGTGCTGCATGGAGTTCGACGCGGATCATCATGTCCGCTGGGGAGGACAAGGAAAACGGTGACAGCTATCTTGGCGAGATTTTTGGCCTTGCGCCTAGGAGCAGCTACAAAATCGAGCTCGTCAGCATCGCCAGGCAGAATGTTCTCTGCTCCGTGAGCCTGATCACACAGCCTGCACGTACACCCGAGCAGGCTGCTGCTGCACCTCCGCCACCACAGCATCAAGCTCTGCGCCCGTCATCACCAATCACCACCTTAAAACAGTCGATTTTGTCTGCTCAAGCCAGACTTGAGGACGCTCGGAACCGCGGCAGGAAGAACAAAAAAGACCAGCGTTCTGCTCATGCTGATATCAGGAAAGAGATCAATTCACTCAGGTCAAAGCTCGAATCTTCTGGGGGCGTGGACGATCGTCAGAAGCAACGTCTCATGCAGATGACCCAGCATAAGAGCCAGGCTGAGGAAGCCACGGCTGATATCAAGAAGCAGATTGAGCAGCTAGGCGACATTCCAGAGCATGAGAAATCTGAAGCCCAAATCAAGCGACGCACCTATCAATCCGCATTGGATGCGAAGAAGGCAGCGGAGCGCGATTTTGAGGATGCACAAGCCGAACAGGAGCGTGAGTTGGAATCTCTTAGGAACGATATCAAAGCTTCGGAATCGAAGAAGGAGAAACTGGCAACTCGTAGTTCCCAACGCGCTCAGGAACTTGACAAGCTTTTGCAAAGACATCAAGCTGATATGACGGCCAAGCAAAAGCGAGACATTGAGCGCGCCCAAGTGCACCGGGATCGCCAGCAGACTCAGAAGAACATTCAGTTTCATGTCACGAAGATGGAAGAGGAGGCAAATGCATGGATGGTGAAGGCTAACGATGCATATGCTGCTTCTGCTTCGCTGTCCAATTGGTCTACCCAACCTGTTGGATATCCTAGCTACTCCTCACCACCAACTCCTGAAGGCGTGCTCCCCGGCTCAAATGGTCAGATCAGCCCCCAAGCGAACGGATTCCCTTCCTTTCCTCCGCAGTTCGGCTCGCCATTTCAGCCTCATGCGTCTCCTGCTGGCGCACAGGCACGTCCTGTTGGCGCGCCTCGTGGTAGAAGCTCTTCAATGCTCAGCCAGTACTCGGGCTTCACCGATAATGGCGACGAGTTCACTTTCATGCCAGGGGACCATCGACATCAGATTTCGTGGTCTGCACAAGCAAATGCCATTGCTGGGGCAATGGATCAGCGAAAAGCGAGTGATGGCGACACGACGTCTGGATCTGGTTCTCATTCTGGTGGAGGAAGCTTGATGGAAGGGACGAATGGGTCTAATAGCCCACGGCCTGAAGCCAAGCCCTTCATCCCGAGTGCTGTGAAACCTCGTCCTATTGGGCCACCGCGTAAGCAGACGCCTCAGAGTCCGAACTTGTCGAGTGCAAGTGCGTTGGGAAGTGGTAGATAGCTAGCTCGCTTCCAAATGATGCGGTTCGTGTTGTGTTCATTGCTTATCCCCGGCCTCTTTGTGCGTACCACTTCTTTCGATCCGTGAGCCTGATCCAACAAACTACCCCTGCTGTTACGAAGTGAGGTTAGGGTTGTAGTGACCGCTGGGTCAACATATGGGATGACCACGAAGTCGTCAGTACACACCCCGATTACTTCAATGCTACACCTCTTCATCTCCATGCACAACAGATAATGTCCATAAATCGCGAGCTGGCACAATAGCACCATGGACGAGGGAACACTTGCAGGCACAGCTGAGATCGTGTTCAGTCTGACGATGCATGGTAAGTCATGTTGAATGGCGCCTATAAAAGGGTATCTCAAACATGGTCGCGCCATTACGCCCAGCTATGTCTGACTTGCTGTATCCATCGCTCCATTCCTTTCGATCCTGCTTTTGGTTCTTTCACAACTTCGGAATGTGTAGCGTCTTGGACAGCATACAGCATGCGTGTCCCAAAAACAGTCCAACGACCGGATGGAACTCGAGGATGCCTACGCCGATCGTGCCCAATGGGATATTGTTCTCGATCCAGTCCCGTGTCACCCAAAACATCATGAGTCCTGCAATGCTCAAGCTGGTAGGTATCGGAAGTCCCTCGAAGTAGTTGGCCTTGCCATTCTTGTCCTTTGGTACGTTTCCAGTCGTAACGTTGAAGCGTGCCAGTCTTGCGAGTCCGGCGAGGACGAAGCAGGTCAAGAGGAGCTGGTCAAGTGCGGTGCGCATGCCAAGGGAGAATGCACAGGCGGCAGGTGCCACTCCGAAAGAAATCTGCCCAAAATTAGTATATCTCTAATTGTCGCAGATATTATACTCCTACTTACCAAATCTGCCAGAGAGTCCAACTCAGCACCCATCAAGCTACTCTTCTTCCTCCATCTTGCAACAGCACCATCGAAGAAGTCGAAGAACATGCCAAAGTATGGAAGCACTAGCGCTGCCCAGAGATTGCCCTTGCCCTCGCCGCTAATATAGCGCATAGAGGACAGTACAGACATGACGCCGCAGAAGCCATTCATGAGCGTGATGAGATCGGCGAGATGGTAAGCTCGTACCAGGCTGAAGTGGCCTGGATTTGGATCGTTCAGTAGGCGCGTCTGCTTGTCTTCGTCTGCCAGAACGTCAGCATACTAGCCGCCGCAAGCTTCCTCTTTCAATGATGCTCACGTGGTAGTTCGGCAGTCTCCTTGGTCGTCTTCTCGATGCCATTGGGCATGCCATTCAGCGTGCCCGCGCCGGATCGTTTCGACATGATGGATGGTGCAGTGTCTCTGGGTGGCGGTTTTCGCAAGTAGTCCTTAGCCCGGTCTGTAGTAGAAGGTGTTTCTCACAGGTGTGGGTTGTAGGAAGAGGAACCGTGGGCAGTAAAAGCATATACTCGTCGTCTTTAATTGCCGCATAATTCAAGCTTGCACCTGCCAAACAACGTCATCGCGACACGCAAGAACAAACGCGAAGTCAGGTGCAATCGTGCAACAGATCCCTGTCTGGGGTCTTGCTGCTTTGGTGACTCCTCCCTGTACGACCACGCCCTTTCCTCCTTCCTCAACTGATGCCCACTTGCTGCTGGTTTCTTGGAATGCTTTGCATGACAACTTCACCTCTTCCCACACAGCATCAACGCCATGGTGAACTTCGAAGACCTTGTCTTGCCTTCGCCAAGTGACCTTGATACTGGAAGAGCCAGCCTCGTCAGAGAGATACCTGAACAAGGACTTGGTGAAGCTGCCATTCGAAAACACCTCGAGGAAGACATTGCCCCTGCTCTGAATCGACAGAGCCAGTCTGCCTACTACTACGGATTTGTGACCGGAGGAGCAACCTCAGCAGCCACTTATGCTGGTAAGTACGAAACAATTCCAAGTCATTCCAGTACAGTACGAGATGAGTCAGGAGACCTATACCCACGTACTCGGGCAACACCCAAGACACAAGTTTGGCTTTACTCAGGAAGCGCGAACCGCGCCCAAAACGACAGCTCTCAAGGCGACAAGAAGCCTACCGCGCTTTCGACAACAGCTTTCTGCCATCCGTCGCCTATTTCTGACACTAAAGTGAGAGGCAACGAAGCGCGCTCAATCCGATGACATCCAACGTTACAAGAAGCCAACTTCGCTGTCGACGACAGCTTTCTACAATTTGTCGCAAATTCCTAGTGCTCGAGTGTAGGCCAAAGAGGCGCGCCTGAGCATCACATCTCTACGAACTCGTCTCTTCGCAATTGATAACTTGGATGTTCGTTGGTCCTTGGTCTTCTGATCCTTTCCGTGCGGCACGTTTCTCTGTTCCATGCCCAAGTACTATAGTATAGATAACCTCGCGGTCGACCATGACCAGGACGTCCATGTAAGCTAATGTCTTTCAGATCATTTCGCTGTCAACCATGACCAGAATGTTCAAGTGTATCTACCTAATGACACTTTGTGCACTGACGTTGAAGATGCTGCGGTCCGAATGCTATGCAACCTGGTCGAGCTGGATGTCGATGAATGGAATCACCGCACCTTCACGACTGGAGCCACTGCGAGCAACATCATCGGCCTCGCATGCGGCCGAGAGTACGTGCTCAAGCAGGCGCTTCAAGCCAACAACGTCCCCGACAAGATCGCTGGTGTGGCTGACTGTGGAATAATTGAGACTGCAAAGGCAGCGGGAATTGATAAAATGCAGATCTTGACCACGATGCCTCACTCTTCGCTGTCTAAAGCGGCGTCTGTTGTCGGTCTAGGCAGAGCATGCATTAAGGATCTCGGTCTGTATCAAGCAATGCACAACTTTGACTTCGCAGCACTGGAAGAGAAGCTGAAAGAACCCAAGACAGCGTCTATCATCGTTGTGTCATGTGCTGAGGTCAACACTGGCTTCTTCGCCACATCCGGAGGTGACATGCGCAGGTTGAGGGATTTGGCCGACAAGCACAATGATTGGATACATGTTGACGCCGCATTCGGACTACCAGCGAGAGTCCTTGCGGCCAAGTCTACTCGAGACATGCCCGATGCTGATAGCAAACGATACACAGCCATCATCGACGGGGTGCAGGACCTTCAGCTAGCGGACTCCATCACTGGCGACGCCCACAAACTACTCAACGTACCTTACGACTGCGGCATATTCCTCTCCCGCCATCTTACGCTTGGCACGAAGGTCTTCCGCAACGCCGGCGCTGCATACCTCGCCACTGACGCGGCCGAAACGATCCCTTCACCACTCAATATCGGCATCGAGAACAGCCGACGGTTTCGCGCGCTTCCTGTATACGCCAGTCTTGCAGCATACGGGCGAGTAGGCTACCGCGAGATGCTGGAAAAGCAAATTGCGCTAGCTAGAGCGATAGCGATGTTCATTTCCGGCGAACCTGGACTCGAGCTCTTGCCTAAATGGCCAGCATCCTACAACAAGCCCAAGGAGCAAGGCGTGAGCCGCATCTTTATCGTGGTCCTTTTCCGGGCTTCTGACGATAAGCTGAACAAGGAGCTGGTCAAGCGCGTTAATGCTACTAGGAAGATCTTCATTAGTGGTACACAATGGGAGGGCAAACCAGCCGCGAGGTTTGCAGTGGCAAACTGGAGAGTCAATGTGAAGGTAGACACCGAGGTCGTCACAAAAGTACTTCAGGATGTGTTGTATGATCATTGCACCATCAAAAGCGAAACCCAGGATTGGATGTAGCCGTCCTGGCTACCAATTGGGCTTTACTTGTACGAATCACACTGTGTAGATGCTTTGGCAGTATCCGGCGCTGCAGTGCTCGTCTTCGCATCTACTACCATGTGATTCCGTGTGTCGCCACTTTCAATGCTTTCCAAGGACTGAGGCTGCCTGAAACAGACTTCGAGCTGTGCGTTGTGCGCGAAGAATGCATTCATACAGAATCTGGGTATCTACCAAAAGCAAACGCCGAATACTCCATCCCATAACTCATGTCCTGTTTATGTAACGTCCCCTATCCCGTCGCCATGCAAAATGCTCATCTTTCAGGACCCATTTCCCCCAGATCACCAGAAAACGACGTGCCCTCATTACCACTCTAAGGCTCCCCATATCCTCCCTGCGCAACCCTACTCGCCAACACAATCAAATACACCAAAAACACCGCGCCCACAATCCAGAACGCAAACACTGCTTGCCAGCTCTGACATATACTCCTCTGCTCCAACCACGCAAGCGTATTGATCGACAGGTCTTTGGAGGCTTGGTCGAACACGAAGGTCTGGCATTTGGAGTTTATGTCTCCAGCAGGCCCGAAGAGTTGGATAGCTGTTTCGATTAGACCTGTAAGGTAGAGGACGAGGAGGATAAAGCTGCCGATTATAAGGATTCCGGGGAGCAGGCGCCGTTGCATTATGAGGATTAGCATGAGGATGATGAAGACTATTGTTAGGGAGCCGACTGTGATGCCGAAGGGCATGATCCTGAAGGTGAAGAAGTGGTTAGTTGAGGCGGAGGAAGAGGACGAGAGAGTATGATGGTGTGGAAGACGTACCATGGTATCCCTAGTTTTCCTAGTTGGTTTTGGACTTGGACGAAGTTTGCGAAGACGCCGACGAGGACGCCGCCGGTTGCGAGCATTATAATTATCCAGACGTTGAGCTGCCAATCGGGCCAGTAGTAGGATTGGCGGACTATGACCCTTTCGCGTGTCACGCTGCTGCGCGCCATGATGTTGACGTCTGTAGCTGTAGTGTATAAGAAGTCTCCTTCGTCGTGGGTGCTACGATCGTAGTACCGTGCGAGTCTGATTCGAAGTCTTGGAGTCTACCGAGTCGTGACGCGCCGGCGTTCGTGGGACTGCTGCAGCGAATGCTTTTGGAGATGATGTTGTATGTGGCCGTTGCGATTGTATGTGTGTTTTTGCCGGTCAGGCACCAAGGCCTCTGCGTACGTTACAGCGCATGCAATGTCGTTCAATCCTGGCGTGCCACGAATCCGGGAAGCCTCGAGAAGCTGACGAGTGGGGTGTTGATGATGCTCGATTCGCGGTTGTGGCTTTGCTGTTATTGATCATGCCTAGCTGCGCAGTAACATGTACAGGGAAACGAATGGCAGTCCTCTACCGAATCGGCAACAGCAGAGTGCGGTTATGCGAAAAGTGGTGGGTGGTGCTTGCCTGACGTATCGTTATCGTCGCGTGGCTGGAGGTGGCAGGAACGTCTCAGCACGGATGTTGTTCGACCCCTGTCCATAGCAACGACGTTTACTTGCTGCAGCCACGGCATTGCTCACGCCGAGTCAAACACATATCAGTACATGTCACGACCTCGAATATGCACTCGCAGCATCACGGTCTCATCTAATTTATAGTTTCTGCCACGTTCATATTGTTCGGCCTATCATTTGGCTGAGAGCAACAGTAATGCAGCACCACCGCAACATGCTGCCAAGGGTTCTGCTACATCTGCTGTGCCAAATCCACCCAACAACGCCTGCGGTATCGCTACCAGAAAAGACCACGGCTCGGAGGACGATCTGCTCAAGCAGCAAATGCGGCGAGATAGCGACCCGTAGTATGAGGAGAAGATACCACTCAGTCTGAAAAGCCCAATATCTCGCGATGGCTCGCCGGGCATGGAAGATAACTACGGAGAACAAACTGACGAGTGCTGGAAAGAATGCTCTGTCATCTCTGACAAGCTGCGCACGAGCTATGTACACCACCGCGAGTGTAACATAGGTAATGAACATGTTTTAGGACATCTAGGAAGAATGGATGGGCAAGAGGCCCGTCATTTTGGACAACGAGCCGCATGCGAGGACATGACATGTGACAACAAAGCAGTATTCATGTGGCTCAAACACCGTATACCCTCCCTAAGCATGACAAGTTGGCCTCGAAGTGCATGTGGCTTTTAAAGAATATCGTTGCTGCAGCTTCCGCATTTCATTATCAGCGGCAGGAACCGGCACTATCGAAGCCACTAGGAGCTACAGCTCAAGACACACTTCAGCCTCACTTATCCCATCTTGTTTACCGGCAACAGCAGAGAGCATGGGTGTCTCCAACAGAGCGGGTGCAGAGACTGGTCACTCGATCAGCTTGCAGCTCACACCTACCCAACACGGATCCTACCACCCCGGGTCAGCCGTTGTTGGCACAATTGCCTTACGGGTGGCTACATCGCGTCATCTCGTCTCTGCCAGAGTTGACTTCTTCGGCAAAGCGACTTCCCACAGCTACCGTCATGTGCAAAAGACCGAACACGTTCGAGTAACTTACTATTACCATCACGATGTCGAGCTGTTTCGACAGACCGAGGCTGTTGCGCAAAACATCGTTCTTGGACCAGATATCCTCCACGAACTGCCTTTCTCGTTCACATTCCCATCCCGCGTAGGTGGACCACTCCAGCCTGCACCTTTTACGAACAAGACCACGACCGATGACATGTACGATAACTATGGTCATCCTTTGCCAGCATCCCTAGTATACTTGAACCGCAGCCATATGCATACTGGAGACCAGTACGCTATCGTCGATTATAACTTGGAAGCCCTCCTCCAGTTTGGCGACGAACGATCCGGACAGCTGGAGTCGATCAACGTGCCGCTCTCGTCACTAAGCTTCGTGTCTAAAGATCCTTACAAGAAGCCTGTCTCTATTTCACTCAAGTCTGTCCCGTTCACCCAAGCGCCTCCGGGTGGTATGGATGGAGTCAAGTTGATCGAAGCCTTCATGCCGACGCAAGCGTACTCCAGCAGTAGACTCATTGGCAAGGAAAAATCGAAGCTAGGAAGGCTCAAGGACCACTTCTCCAGTGCACCTTCAGTAACGGTCAAAACAAGGTATAGCTTGCCTACGATCATCGCGACATCGAAGTCCTTCACGCTCTACGCCAGCGTCGAAATCGACCTTATGGATAACCCTGCCATCCAAGTACATAGCGCACAACTCAAGATCATATCACTCAAGCTGATCCCTTTGACATTTTACCGAGCTGTTTGTCCGCCTTGTACTGGTCATCCCGAGCATGAGGAGGTACAACAAGGCGACAAGCTACGACTGAATACCTTGCCGGAGGCCGTGACTGTTGGGCAGGAGGAGGCGATTACGGAAGGTAGCAGTAAAATCATCTTCCCAGCAACGTTCGAAGCCAGACTTCCGGGCGATATATGCCCTAGCTTCAGGACTTTCAATATCAATAGGAGCTATCAGCTTAAGATTGATGTGGAGACTCTGGTTTTTGGCAAGACATTCAAGCACGACTACGAGACGAAATTTGAGGAAATTACTGTCGTTGCGGGATGCTAATATTCTGACGGAGGCAGCTCAAATGGTACCCTTATCTATGATCATGCTATTCCTTCGTCAGAGTCATAGTCCGTAAATTCGTCTTCATCTTCATCGTCATTGTCTTCGGTTCCAGCCTCCTCACCTTCTTCCGTGCATCCTCGCTGCTACCGAAGCAAGACGAGCACGTCGTTCCTCGCCGATCTTCTTTGCCAGCCTGCACATTTCCATCTACTCGAAACTAATCTTCCTCCACTCCGAATTGACTTTCGACTCCGGAAGCTCAGTATCATCATCCAATCTATCGTTAGAGAGCACATGAGCTGGTGAATCAAACCTCGCCCCATCTTCTGGAAGACTTGAGAGAGACCTTCCGAATTCGTGACATGGGTTATAAATAGCTCAAGCCTTCCTCCCTCCCCCTGCGACCTTTCATTCGACTCACAACTTTGACCAGCAAAGCGTGCATACATAAGTGCCTTCTTACTTCACCTCCCCATGCACTGCCCCAAGCACATCCGCAAATCCGGCCTCAATCGGCCAACAACTCAACCAATACATCCTCATCTGAAACAGCAGCTGCTCCTGATCCCGAAACAACACAAAAACCTCCCTCAAGAACGTCGCCAAATCCGTCGTCCCTTGGCTCAACTCCCCCACCAAACTATGAAAGACTTCACTCTTCGGGCACGTCTCTTCGACCATAATCAGCAAGCCGAGCGCGTCGTTCCAGCACGGTGAAGGCGGACATATAGCTTGCCGCTGCTGCTGCATCTTGACCGCGGTCTGAAGCGTGCGAGGCGAGTGCTGCTGGAGAATCTGTTCGACTAGGCGATTGGTCTCCAGACGGTCTGCGTCGGGGTTCTGCGTTGTTAGAGAATTGAGGAAGGAGAGGCGGATAGGTGTGATGGTCATGGGCTGTTTGTCATCAATGGCGGCTCTTGCTTTGGGGCGACGGCTCAGAAGGGACTTCGTTTCGGTCCACGCTGCACGAACCCTTTGGTGGGATGGCTGCTCGGAAGGAGTATAGTCGTGCGTTCGTAGGTTCGTGGTTGATCTGTGGCGGCGTGCCCAGTCCATGGTCTGAGTCCATAAACTTGGGGTGGTAGGTAACGGTTTGACTGGATATTGAGCGGCCCACTCACTATCAGCTCGACTATGGAGTGGCGCGCAACGCATTGCGATAGCGTGACAAGCAGCGACCTGGCTGGTTGATGTGTTGGAAAGGGTCCCCCAAACTCCATGTTGGTTGCTAGTGTGCACCGAATTGGACTGCTCTTTTCAATTTCACCATTCTCACTTGATCCCTGGATACTGGACTGTGTCTAAGACAGGTGACTGCAGATTCTATCATGTATTCCATTCGAGGTGGCAGAATTAGTGTTGAGTCTTAGGTACGACCAAAGCATCGGTGGAGTGCGAACAGCGCGAGACCTGGCTGAGCGTTGCGCTGCATGTCCAAGACTCCCTGTTTGAGACCTATGACCACCATGATCGTGTCCAGTCAGATGCACACAATGTGACCTGACGAGTATTTCCCCCGTTAAGGGAGGGCCGCGCATCGCAGTCGGATGCGTGAGATGGCTTAGTCATAACAATGTATTCTGCTATGCGATATAGTACAGTCATGCTAAGTATCTCCTTGTCAGGCTTCTAGACCATTTGCCGCTTGACGGCACGCCAATATGCTACACACAATGCCCTGCACCCAACCAAAGCAAGTACTACCGACCGCTTACTTGTAAAAGTCAAACTTGTCGGCCTCACTTGTACCCTTGACTTGACTGGTGTATGCGTCTTCCAAGTCTTGCTGAATGATGTTGTACCTGTTCTTCCGCACAGCTCGCAGACCGGCCTCCTGCATGACCGCCGCAATAACAGCTCCTGAAAGTGGATCGTTGCGCACGATTAGTGAGTCGAGGTCGACTTCTGGTGACAGGCTCATCTTCGAAGCGATAGTGGAGAAGATCAGTCGTCGCTCACGTCGATCGCGCAGAGATGGGAATTCGATCTTCCGGTCGAGACGGCCAGGTCGAAGCAGCGCAGGGTCGAGAGTATCGGCACGATTTGTTGCCATGATGACTTTGACATTCGAAGTCTGGTCGAAACCGTCCATCTGGTTGAGCAGCTCGAGCAGGATACGCTGCACTTCTCTGTCGGCACCGGTCTGCGCATCGAAACGCTTCGTTGCGATCGCGTCAATCTCGTCGATGAAGATAATCGATGGGCTGTTCTCTCGAGCCATCCTGAACACGTCACGAACCATACGTGGTCCTTCACCCAGGTACTTCTGCACGAACTCTGATCCTACCACTCTGATGAAGGAAGCTGTCGTGCTGTTCGCGACGGCCTTGACCAGCATTGTCTTTCCGGTGCCTGGAGGACCGTACAGAAGAACACCACGTGGCGGATCGATGCCAATCTGCTTGTAGAGATCAAATTGTGTGAGCGGAAGCTCGACTGCTTCTCTGATTTCTTGCTTCTGCATGTCCAATCCACCCACATCTGCATATGTCACATCCGGCTTCTCGTCTGCGCCCAACATAGCGATGCTGCTGTCGGCTTCAGGTGGCAGGATATCGACCAAGCTGTTAGAATGTCTATGCAGCGCCACACTGCTCGATGGCTTGAGCAGTTCCCGGTCGAGTGTGCTGAGTATTCGTACGACATAGTTGCTACCTGTGGACGACTGCACGATGCCGGTGTTCTGGTCGATTGCCTCCATGAACTGGCCGATGACGAGCGGAACAGACTGTATCCGCTTGATTTCCTCCTGTGCCCGGACCAGTTCGCGCTTCAGACTCCGTTGCTCATCTTTAATGTACTCCTCCTGCAGCTTGATGTATTCGAGTTGTCGCTGAAGCTTCTTGTATGTCGCATACTGATCGTCGCTATCTGCAAGGCCTTCGATGGTGTCGATGTTGGCGATGGCCGAGCTGGGGATCTGTCGCTGTTGATGAGGCGCAACCGTGTTTGCTGGATTGAGGACGTCCGCCATGAGGGGCTCGTGGTGTATGGATCGTCGGTAGTGGGCGGGCTGGTTGGTGATGACACGAGCTGATGGATGTCGTGGTGTTGTGAGATGATGGATGCTTGACGAACACGATGAGCTCGAAGCCGGACAACGCGCCCAGATCACCCGGCGCTAACTTAGTTAGACAGGGGTCTGCAGCCGCACCTTCTGAGGATTCACTTCCACCACTTTTACTCAGAAGACACTGCTACACGATCATCACCAACAGCAAAGACTGGCACTTGTCTGATGATTCGGCATGACCTCCCCACCGGCTGCAACAACCTTGTGCATGGTCCTTGTTCAAAACAAGGAGTCTCACTTTCGGAGTGCGAAAAATGTATATCAAGTAGTCTCGCTCTCGGAGTGCGAACAAGATATATGTGTGCCGTTGCTCCCAAGCCTGGATCCCAGACCGAGCCAGCGGGGGGTTTCCAATATTCAAAGATACGATGGCTGTCCAGCCTGTGAGAAACCAGCTTACAGGCAAGATCGCCCTCGTGACTGGAGCATCAAGAGGTATTGGCCAGGAGATTGCCGTTGAGTTGGCCAAACGAGGAGCCAAAGTATGTATGCTCGAACAGCGAGCGTGGAGTCCAGCAGTACTGACGATATGAAGCTTTTTCTTACGAGTAACGTGTCACCCAACAGTGAAGCTGCCATCAAGCAGACCATCGAGCGTATCCGAGAGCATGATAGTAACGCAGAGGCCCATTACCTAGGGGTGGACTTCAGCCATCCCAGTGCCCCAGCAGAGACTATCGCTGAGCTCAAGCGACATTACGACCATATCGACATCATTATCAACAATGCTGGCATGGGCCAGTATACACTAATCGGGGAGACGTCACTCGAGGACTATGCCGGCACCATGGATGTCAACTTACGAGCTCCCTTCTTCCTGGTGCAATCTGCTATACCGTACCTCAGGCCGAATGCCCGAATCGTCAATATGTCATCGATCGCTGCCAAAGTCGGGCCACGTGACACTATTGTTTATGCCATGTCTAAAGCGGCTCTGGAAGCGATGACGCGAAGCATGGCAAAGTTCTTCGGTAAAGATGGCACGACAGTCAACGCTGTTGCGCCAGGCGTGATAGAGACGGACATGACTACTGCGAGGGGCCAGGAATGGCTGGATAACATGGCCCGAGGCACTCCAATGCAGCAGAGGAATGGTAAGACAGATGATGTGGCTCAAGTTGTAGCGTTCCTGGCCAGCGAAGAAAGCAGGTGGGTTACTGGGCAGACTGTCCAAGTGAGTGGAGGTACTACCATGTTCTAGAACGTGAGTGTTGGTGGGTGGATGTTGTTCTCCCGTTTGGAAACGAGAGACCCAAGCGCGACGCTATTGGACAAAGTCGGTATTAATGCACGTACCAGAGCTTTGCGCATCAAAGTTCTTGATGACTTCCGATTTCACTACACTTCTCGTCTTATTTGACCTCCACTGCTGGCTGCCATGGACTGCAAGGCTCAACAACGCGACAATCAACACTCGAACCGTGGGCATACTTGACAACATTTACGAGTCGCAAGCTGGCGACAGCCTCGACTTTCGACCCGTGCCTCATACTCGATCATACGACACCACGACTTGTAGGCAGATCAGAACATCGCACTTTCAGCATCCACAAGACACTTCCTATGTGCATACTCGAAGTACTTTGAGGGCGCATACAGCTGGTAGCCGGCGGAAGCACAATCCAATCAGTCCACAATTGCGGATGGCTCGCCGAATGTCTTCATCAATTTGTCACATGGTTTTACACAGGTAATGTGAGGGTCCTTTCCAATGGGGGGTCGGATCAAAGACTAATGTCAAGTCAGGTAGCATCTACCTTGACACCAGGCACCCCAACTGCTCTAGAAGTAGACTGCAAAATTATGCAAGACTCAATGACGACAAGTATGACTATCAGAAGGACCTTGGCGGCATGGTTGATGCTAAGTCATTCTACGAGCACGCAAGAGAAGGTAAAGGCCATCGCGAGATGTTTGAGGTCGCTTGGGATGATGACGAGAACGACGAGCATAAGGATGATGATGACGAGGATGACTTCCACTCGTAGCCGAAGACCCGCACCGAACAATGACGACGAGGACGAGGACAACGAAGTTAAAGATTCTAGCATGGAACGTTCTACCTCGTTCGTTCCTCCGCCACGAAGAGAACGCACGTGACCGAAGCAGGCATATCGCTGTGTTATGGACCCGCTCGCAAGACAGATGAGGGAACATCATGAACAACATCTGTGTCTTCTGTCGCTTTCGGTCAGCAACAACTACGAACCCCTTCAGCAACGACGCCATTTCTGCGTATCATCGGATGAAGTCTCAATTCTATTGCCCGGATTCTCGTCCACTTTGATAGATTATGTCAGCAGTCATGCTCCTTCGACGGTACGCGCAATGGGGGGGGGGGGGGGAGGGGGGGTAGTTGGAACCTGGCTGCTTTCTCAAGCCTCATCACGAGCTGCAGAAATTGACCAAACATCAGATACAGCGTTACATACACAGGCTACAAATTTGCTGTCTTATACCAAACCTGCACCTCAACAGCGTTGACCATGTCTCCCATTGTCCTGATCCTTGGCATCTAGCCACTGCACCACAGCATAATACTAGATCATGTCCACCAAAAGAAAAGACGAGACAACGTCGGAGTCTCTCTCGACTACCATGATCGAGAACCAGGCGAATCAAACACATGGACCGCCGTCCTGCTGTGGCACGCGCTCAGTCTAAGACTCAGAATTGGTTGAAGTGCAGACGGTACGTAAACATGCAATTCGTTACGCTTCTCTATGCTGCTAAAATACTATCATCGGGTATCGCCTAAACATTTTGACCTGCATACATTGGCAATGTCAGCTCTGATCTCATTGCAATGCTCAGCGAAGAGCTTGCCTCATAAATTGGTCTATTATACCTTTAGACCCTCATGCTGTCCGGTCATGTATCCATGGTGTGGGTTTTGTCTTAGGCACACACCTAATGGACCATGACATCAACGGATGCATGAGCATGCTGGTGGCCGTTGGCACCGTTCCTAGAGCAGAATAATGTTAGGTAAAGTCCTCAACCAAGCAGTAGCCCATCTCGGCAGACTTACTGGACTGAGGCATCGCCCGTGTCTGTGTCCATGGCATCTCCCTCTGTCTCGCCCTCAGCAACGTCCTCTTCGAGATCCTCCTCGTCGTCCTCATCCTCGCTCTCCGCCTCAAGGTCTTCACTTCCTGCATCACTCTCGTCGTCCTTGGCATCGTTTGTGCCCTCCATCTCCGCATCCTGCTCGACGTGAGCAGTTGCTGCTGCCTCAGTACCAGCCTCGACAGGAGCACCTTCCTCTTCCTCTTCCTCGTCTGCCTCCTCAGCACCATATTGCTCTTCATCGTCGTCCTGCTGATCGACGTCTGGCTGGTCTGGTGGGAATTCGCTTGGGGCACTCTCAGCGGAGTCCCACTTGATCTGGAATCTCGTCACTCTTGGCTTGTCTGCAAGGATGTTGCGACGAATCTTCTCGATCTCGGGCTTGGCTGGTGGTTCCTCGTTCATGGCTTGGTCGATGTACTCGTTGTTGACATAGTAGCCGACACGCACAAACTCGCGATCATCGTAGGAACAGGACAGAAGGATGACAGTAACGCCGAGGATGTCACTGGATGGGATTTTGCTAACGTTTGGCGGATCGGCTTCGAAGACGAATTTGTTGACTCCGACTGGGATTGGCCCGACGAGGAGGGAATCGAGCTCTTGGTCATGATCCGAGCTGGTATCATCGTTAACGGTGTCAGATCTTTCTTGTCGTATTGTACTCACGAAGTAGCAGAGCCGACGTAGGTGAGTTTCCACTCAAGATCCTTTTGCAGTGGCTCGAGGCATTCAAAGGTGATTTCGAACTCGTATGGCGCGGTCAGGGCAGCTGGGTTGTTGCGCACCGATACGTTCAGCAGCGAGACAGTTGCCATGATGCGCGAGATGCCTTTGCGTACTGTGGATGGAAGCTGCTGGGTAGGTGTGTCGTGGACGCTATGTGCGTGTACTGAGCAGCGGTTGTTGTGGTGTTTGCAGATGTGCGATCGCGACCTTGAGACGACGCGCCTACCTATTCTAGCGCGTAGTTCTAAAGTGGGCAGTTCCTCGCGCAAAGAAGTCGTGACCAATCACTAGGACTACATATAATACCAGCCACGCCTATCTCCTGTTACATTGTGCATCTCCATACAGCCATCCACCCCCGCGTGGACCGCATTGCAACGGCTTCACTTCTGGAGGCATTGTTCACACCCTGCAGATCGCTCGAAAAGTGCTAGTAAGACAGCACATTCTTACCTTACCGCGACTTGTGTCGCTCCTGTCCAGGCAAGCGAGCAACGCCAGGTTGCAACCTCAAAGCGCTGCACGCCCGCCTGCGGACATGTGATAATACCACAAACACTCGGCGTACATGGCCATCGACAGACAACATGGCACATCTCCTTCGAGGCAAGCAGGCAGGCATCCAGAATGACCTGAGCGCCGGTCTGAGCTCGGACTTGTTCGCCATTGACGATCTGGCTCGCTTCGGCGTCAACTCGCAGATATCATGTTTCGCTTACGATCCAGTGCAGTCACTGCTGGCAGTGGGCACAAAATCTTCACCATTCGGACCTGGTCAGGTCTATCTATTCGGCCGGGGCAGAGTACAGGCAGTGTTACCTACGCCAGCCAGAAGTGCAAGTATCAAGGAGCTACAGTTCTGCGCAGAGAAGCTGGTTGCCCTGGACACAAAGCACGATGTGTCCATCTATTCAGTTGAGTTGAAGAGACTCATCACTACCTACTCGCCTCCTGGAGGCGTCACTACAATATGCACGGATCCTATGCTGGACTATGTCCTTTTAGGAATGCAATCTGGCGACATACTTGCTTTCGATATGGACCGTGAAGGAGTGGCGCCGTTCAAGATACCCAATCTATGGCAGGAAGTCAATCCCAAAGCGCGAATTTCGACCATTGTCTCACTGCAGTTCCACCCACGGGACATCGGGACTCTACTGATCGGCTATACGGAGGGCGCAGCCATCTATAGCTTCAAGCTGAACAAGTCGTTGCGATTCTTCCATTACGAGATTCCTCGAGGTGCACCCGGTGGTGATGGCGATCCCGCAGCATCAAATATTATCAGGCGGCCAAAGCTGCTACATGCAGTGTGGCATCCAACTGGAACATTCATCATGACGGGACATGATGATAGCTCTATCGTATTTTGGGACACTGTCAAGGATGGCCGCATGCTCATGGCAAGGACCATTACAGACACGAATGTCGCTACACCCGGCGCTGTCACTGGCAACGCTGGCATGCGAACTGGTACTTTAGCTGTCAAGGAACCTCTGTTCTTGATGAAGTGGTGTGCTCATGGTCAAGATCCAGAAGATACTATGATCCTGCTCTCAGGCGGACAATCGACGCAGGCGCCAACCAAAGGTCTGACACTGTTCGAAATGGGCAGGACACCAGTATATGCCACGAGTACATGGGACACTCTCGTCAGCTATTTCGACTCTCCAAAACATCAACGGATCCTGCCAACGCCTCCTGGTTCCGAAGTCGTCAACTACTGCCTGATACCTCGAACATCACCACATTTCGATGGTGCTCACGATCCGATTGCCATCATCGCTCTGTTGTCCTCTGGAGAGCTGCTCACGTTGAGCTTCCCATCGGGTATGCCAATAAGTCCAACCAACCAACTTCACGTTTCCCTGTCACTGGTTCATCCTTTCATCAAATTGCTCAAGACATCGCTAGTAGAGCGGGAGAAGTGGCTAGGTCTGCAGGAGCGGCGACAGCAAGGCCCACTCATACTGCAAGGCGGCAGTGAAATGCCTAGTCATTTGCGCAGATATGAGACCAGAAGTATTACTCAGACTATTCATGCAGATGGCACGATCCGGCTGTGGGACCCTGGCTACGGTGACGAGATCGAGAACGAGAAGGTTCTGCAGGTCGACGTTGCCAGAGCACTTGGGCGCTGGAGCGATGTTGACATTACCGAGACATCCTTTGCTGGTAACAGTGCTGAACTCACTGTTGGCCTACGAAGTGGTGAGATTGTAGTATTTCGTTGGGGCACGAATAGAAATGCAGGCAGAGAACCACCACAAGCTCGTCCAAATCAGCCAGGGGCTTTGGCCAGCATTATCGATCGTGTAGAGCCGTCTTTGAGCGAGGGCCTGCTGCCATTTACATTGCTCGACCAGAAGGACGGATCGGTCACAGCAGTATGCAACAGCGAGATTGGCTTCGTGGCTGCTGCTTTCGAAGGTGGCAGTATTGCGCTTATCGACCTTCGTGGACCTGCCATCATCCTGAACACTTCTGTTCAAAACTTTGCTAAGAGCCACAAGACCGGGAGTCTTCGAAGACGTGCCAGCAGTGCCAGCAGCAAGCCAGAGTGGGCCACCTCACTTGAGTTTAGCATAATCACCCTGGACGGAGACAATTATAGCTCTATCTGCCTGCATGTTGGTACGAATCTCGGAAATCTTGCTACGTTCAAGGTCCTGCCGGATCCTAGCGGCAGATATACAGCCCAATACGCAGGTCACGCACAACTTGACAGCAGCAAGATTATGTACATTGCGCCTATCAATGCTGACACGGGCGAGCCCGCAATTGCCTCGCAGATAGCAATGGGAGGTCTTAGGAATGGGCTGAAGGTGAATGGTGCGTTGCTTGCAGTGACACCCACTGGCATCCACGTCTTCCGCCCGGCAACCTCCAAAGGCGCGCACAAAGGCTTTGACAGCTACTTTTGCGACAGCGCCGCAGTGGTCCACTATCAAGACCACGGCTACACCCTCCTCGGCCTTTTCGGCGACGGCAAAGCACGCGCCTACTCGATACCATCACTTCGCGAGATCTCCTCAATAGACCTTAGAAACATTAACAACCAAGGCATAGGCCTCGACATTCGACAACTCCACAAAGCGACCATCTCACCAACAGGCAACATCCTCGGCTTTACCGGACCAAGCGAACTTGCCCTCCTGAATATCTTCGGCACAGGCCAACCCCTGACACGAAGACAAGACCGCCTTTTCGATCCCAATCGCCTCATCCCTCCCAGACCAACAATTTCAAACCTCCAATGGGTCACAGGAACACAATATATCACTCCTGCAGACATGGACATCCTGATCGGCGGGCCTGAACGTCCTCCCTCCAAACGTATGGTGGCGCAAGCGCTCGCTGAGGAGGAGCAGAGACGCAAGGCAGGGCGAAGTAGTGCTGCTGCTTCTGCCGTGAGCCAAAACGACGAGGGCTACTGGGCATACATGCAAAGGCAATTGGCGGAGAGAACAGAGAAACTGGGACTGGTAGGAGACAGTATGGACAACTTGGAAAGAAATTCGGCGAATTGGTTGGACGATGTTAATAAATTTGTGGGCAAGCAGAAGAGGAATGCTGCTGGGGGGATTATCAAAGCAAAGTTTGGGTTTTAGTCTAGCAGAAAGGATCTAATTTGCTATACCAAGGAGGCCGGTTATGAATTCTGCACAGTGCTGACGCGGTGCCCTCTGACGGAATTCTGAACAGTGCAGCCGAGACGGCCTGTAGAGGACTTCTGGACGATACAGGCCATCTGATTGGCGCTGTCGTGGCCTGCGCGAGCGCGTCGGATATACAGCGAGGGTTGCAAGGGTTCCTGGAACGTGCCATTTCGGCACTTTCATCTTGGTTTGGTCTGCTGGTCTGTATGGTATGTTTGGGAACGAATGTATTTGCTTGTAGACGAGGAGTACTGGGAGGAGGAGGAGGAGGGCATCATATAGACTCAAACCGGCACGGGGTGTTGTTCGTGGGCTGCATGGTCCATTGTAGCGCCACGTGGCAAGTGGCTTGGTTTGGATTTTGCTTGGTGTTATTGGGCAATATATAAGTGATGATGAAATAGTGGCCTTGCTTTTTGTCTGCT